>JAIUZE010013989.1:0-49112 GCA_022085475.1 Heliosperma pusillum
GTAAACGATTTGCGTAATTTCCGTTGACGGATCGATAAAGCTGAAAATATCTAAGATATTCCTATTAGTTTAATCAAAAGAATTAAAATATCTAATGTGAGTGGAAAACGATGACATGTGCGTGTGACTCATGCCAAAGTCGAGTTTCGGTTTCGTTTCGCGCTTTACGATGACTCGGAAATAGTTAAATGATGTTCGGTTAAAAACCGTAAAAGTTATTCTTTAAATTCCGAATAAATTCAAAATAATTATATTAAATTATGATAAATCTAAATAAATCTTAATAAAAATAAATTAAAAATATTATTTTTTTAAATAAAATTTCGGTCTTCAAAATTACAAGGCGAGTCGGAAAAAGTCAACGAAAGTCGAAGTTGACTTAAAAACGGGATTCCCTTGGAATCTCGCAGAAATTCCAAATACGAACTCGGAATTTCAAAATTCAATTGGAAACAATAAATTCCACTTTAAAACTTAAACAGGCTGAAAAGTATCCTTAGAATATTTTCACTAGAAAAATAGGGTACTTTTCGGGTTGTTACAATAGGTTTAGGGTAGAGTGGTATCTTGGCCATGTTATTAGGGTAACCTCTGAGCTAAGATATGTGCTTTGGATCTGGGCCATGTTATTAGGGTAACCGCTGAGCCTAGATGTGTGCTTTGTATTTGGGCCATGTTATTAGGGTAACCGCTGAGCCTAAATATATAAGTATATCCTACCTCGTGGTATAGACTCGAGTACAGAAGTCTTCTATTGACGGTACTAGAACTTATGCCTGTTTGTAGACGTATTGGTCTTTCATGTTTGATGATTCTATGAATCTTAGAAGGTGAGATGCAAGCCGGCTAAGGTTGATAGAGTTTGGATTACCGGTTGTTAACTAATTCACATGATAGTTTGCATGAGTAGCTTAGCCTTCACATGCTAGGTTATATGTTAGTTATTTGTTTCATAACATGATAAGCATATCGTATATGTTAAGGTTTTGTGTTTTTCATATACATTGCTTTTATGTTATTCATGTTTTATTAAACTCGACATTTCGTGGCTGGGAGAACTCGGAGTTACTCCCCACTGACTGTGGCTTCCGTGTTTATATTTAATGCGGTTGGCAGGTTTGTGATGCATACTTGGGTACATTAACGAGCTAGCGAGTGAAGTATTACCTTGGACCTATATTCGGTTCTTAGGATTGTATATTATTATACACTCTTTTATTTCTGTATTTATACGGGAGATATGTCTCCCGTTTCAGATACTTTTTATGTATAATATTATTTCCTTTTTGTTATGAACTTTTTATTTATGACACCTTCGTTTTGTATTCTCATCTTTTACTTAGTTAAATTATTTTTTTTCTTTCCGCAAATTTGAGGGTGTCACAAGAACAATATAAGAGTACCCTTATATATTACTATTAACACTATTACTACACTAGTAATCATAAGAACAAAAAATATATGAAACTTCTCAAGTTTCTTAGTACATATTTTTTATTTCTAGTGAGAAGTTGTTATTTAAAATATGAGATAAAGTTGTGTTTATACAACAAAGAGAAAACATCTCCTTTGTGGGCATGATGGTGCCGTCCAAGTTCCATGGGGAAGGGGGAAGCATGCTTCCCTTTTTCTCTTACCGAAAACTATAGACTAGGCTATTAAGTATTAGGGTGTAATAATTGTGTTTTATCCAATAAACCACAAACTAATTACCACCCTATTCTTAACCCACCAAAGCCGGTTTCTACACTTAAAATGGAGTCCATTTTATTTTTGTGATTTTGCCAATTGTCACATATGTGACATGTGACATGTTCTCTTATCTTATAATTATGTATTTAACTAATTTAAATACAATTTTATGTCAAATAAAGTAAACTTAACCTTTTAAGTAATAATTTATAATCACATATATATCAAATAAGTCATCTCATATTTGGTTAATATAATCTACAACTAATTATAATTATGATCAACCAATTATGCTTATCTCAAATGTTTCATAAACATTAAGCATTCTTACTAATATAACGATTATATTATCAAATTGAATCTTATTTAATCATATTACAATATGATATGATTCTCATTTATAATATAAATTTGTTTTGTTTAAGAGATTAATTAATCTGTATCAATATACAATTAATTAACTTTCTTGATTAGGGAATCGTCCTTTCGGTGTGACTTCAAGGGATCAACTGATCACCACCGTCATATGACAGTAATGTCAAAGTCTAGTAAGCCAATCATTACCGATTAATGTGGATCAGTTGACTATAATGTTAATCATCCCTTTGTATTCTTGTTAATGAGATTTAATTAAGTGATCGCACTATTGTTGAGGACACTTACTCCAACACTTTACATGAGCCATTAGGACATCAACGGGTAGTCCAGCAAGCATGTTGGAAGAGTGTTTGTAGATGAACATATGTCCTTGAGTCTATAAAATGAACATACAAACTAATACTCTGACCAAAAATAATGAAAATTTTATTGTAAAAGGAAGTTAAAAAAAAAAAAAGAGATTTCTATGAATTACGAGTAATGAGTAATTCGCCGCGTTTGGGTAGTAATCATGGTTGGTTTTATAAAATCTCTCGGTTGACGAACTAAGTGGGCTAATG
Organism: Heliosperma pusillum; assembly: GCA_022085475.1. Lineage (NCBI taxonomy): Eukaryota > Viridiplantae > Streptophyta > Magnoliopsida > Caryophyllales > Caryophyllaceae > Heliosperma > Heliosperma pusillum. The sequence goes on from JAIUZE010013989.1 coordinate 2,631, forward strand.
AATCGACGAGTGTGATCACGATACAAGTCCATATATGGGTCATTATTATAAACCCATTGTAAGGGGCTCCAATCGGAAACAAATGACGCTTGCGGTTCATTCACCAATCAATGCGGTGGTGGTGCAAGTGTACATAGTTATTCTCTTACATTTGACGATCCATCTTGTGCAATTCTGGATCTTTGTCAACTATAGGTGGTTCTTTCGGATGATAACCAAATTGCCTAACTACTCTTGCCGGATAATGTCACGCAACAATATCAAAGCACATTAAAGGTGTTTTCATAATCCATTCATCAGTATCCTTGGTACATATAGGCAGAAGAAGTGCAAGGATATTGGTAGTATAAAGTTGCCACTTAATCATGATGTCAGTCATCGTGTCAAACGCATATCTGTACGTAAATAACCCTTGAAGATGGTACGTAAACCTCTTATTAACTCTAAGACACTTGCATCCTAAAGGGTCACTCCAACTACCATTTGAGACCCCAAATGATATTGCACACCAACCTCTTCCGCAACCCGTGAACGGATAATCTTAGGTCGACCAATGGAAATACGCTCCCAAGACCACAATTGAAGAAGTATCAAGCACCCTCCAATATTGAAAGCACCCTTTCTACTAGCCAAGAACAAATTGCGGTAAAGGCAAGCTAGAACAGCACTACCCCATCTATAGTCATCCATTTTAGTTAGGTCATTCAAAAGTTGGAGAAAAATAAGGGATACTTTATTTCCAGTTTTACCAGGGAAAAGAGTTATTCCAATCATGTACAATAAGTATGCCCTAACATATCGAATGAAGTGTCAATTCATTAGCATCATTTGGCATCACTTGGAAATTATTCTTAAGCCACTTTAATTTTAAGGTGGATCATTTTAGCCAATCAGAAGATGGTCTACCTGTACCCCTAAATAATGTTCCACTAAATCACCCCAAGATAAGTCTCCACAACCCCTGATTGGCAAGCCACCCACCTTAAGCCCCAACAACACTTTAGCAACTTGTAATGTTATAGTAGTCTCTCCAACCGTGAAGTGAAACGTGTGAATCTCTTATCTCCATCTCTCAACTAAAGCGGTTATAAAATCTGAGTGAATGCCTGTAACACATGCCTTTTTCCATCATAAATAATATTAATTTGTTACTAGTAAATATTTTTTAATTTAAACGATTTTATAATATTTTATAGGTCGTCGTATTAATTAACTCGATAATATGCTTTTTTAAAACCTTTCATATTTATGTGGTCACTGGACCATTTGTGTTTTTACGTTAAAAAATAAAATAAAATAAAATGGGTGTAATGACTAATTTTTATCATCTCATATTTTTATTAATAAAATTCATATTGAATTTTTAATAGACCACGTTATTTTATTATGGTACTAAACCGTCTTGTGATGAAACTTAATTTTACTCCGTAACTGGTTGACGGTACAACTCTTTCCTACTGGGTCCTAGTATAACAAACTCACTTTTATATTCCAGTATATTGGTGGGACATCCCACGTCTTTCATGGGTAAAAAAAATATAAAATAATGAGTTGCCTTGTGGAACAAACTCATTAATTCCGTAAAAAACCAAATTACTTCTTCTCGTTCGTCATTCTTTGCTTATCAAAATCCTTCCTTCGACAGCACTTCTCTATCATTTCTTAACGGATTTCAGAAATTTTTGCGCCATCTTATTCACCTTGTTGTAAGCTTTCTATCGATACTAATTTTACTTGATCTCGTTTCATAATTTGCGTTTCCCAGTAGTTTAAAAACGGAATTTTTTTCCTAAGTAGTGTTATCATGACACTTAGTTACAAAACTAGGGCTCATTCAGACTTAATTACACAGAATGGGTCCACGTCAGCATTTTCTTTTACGTTTGTTCACTCAGTCGATGAATGGTTCAGCGACTGAGTACTGAATGATTTTTTATTTTGAATCAGTGGAAACAGACCCAGAATATATGTCCTTGTGTTCAGATAGACGACGGTTGCTGAATGGTTCAGCGACTTAGTACTGAGGTGAATTTTATTTTTGAAGTTGTATAATCAGACTATCTGCCATTGTGTTCAAATACTCGGTCGCTAAATGGTTTAGCGACTCGCATCTTAAAACTGATAACTGACATTCTGACTCAGTTTTTCAAACCCAAAAAAATGAATTCAGTTCTCAGTCGCTAAACCATTCAGCGACTGAGTGAACAAACGTAAAAAAAAAAAAAAATTGCTGACGTGGACTCATTCTGTGTAAATAAGTTTGAATGAGCCCTAGTTTTGTAAATAAGTGTCATGATAACACTACTTAAGAAAAAAATTCTTTAAAATGTATATGTTAACGCCGTTCCCGTTTCGTTTTCGAAATAGGCTCAAACTTGGATGACCTGGACGCTGACACCTTTGAGGTTGATGATTCAATTGAAGATTAAGCCCTAAAAGGTAACGTAGACGATTGTACTCAATATTACGTCACGGTTATGCGGTCTTGTTTGCTAGTTTGGTTGAAAATCGTTCAAATGATGTATATGTTTGTTAATGTTGTTGCGTGATTTATTTGTGGCACTTTTGCTTTGTTTTGTGACAAAGTATATAAAACGACTACTTTTGCCATTAACATTTTCATTATCTTTGACATATAAAACAAATCTGTTTTGTCTCGAAGCTGCTATTTCGTCTTACTGTTGTTATTCGGTTCTACTTCTCGTTTATACTACGGAGTTGTTTTGGGAGTGTAGCAAGCTAATTTGGATGTCTATGGGTCATCAGCCCGAGTGTAGCAAGCTGTTGATAGTCGAATCATGATTGTTTATCCTAAGAGTGAGGTAATACTTAGACTAGGACCGTATATTTATACTTGTCCTACCGTAGGTTTAGCATAACAGTGATTGGTTGCCTTGACGTTTCATCTTACTGAGTGGTAACTGATTGAATATATTTGTTTAATAAGGTTACGGATGTTAAATAAGTTATTTAACTATTTACTTTAATATGATAAGTAATTTATAATGTGTGTAATTTAATTGAACAATTAATTAATTTGTATGTCATTTGTACATTATTGATCCATCTTAACTACTTGGTTGCTTTATTGTAATGTAATATGGTTGGGAGGACATCCGAGTTACTTTTCACTGACTGTGGCTGTCATTCTCATGACTGACAGGTGGAGGATGGTTGCTTATTTTGAGATTGGGAATTTCCGAGTGAGCTAGGGAGCGCATTTGTTTAGCGCACTCTGTACTTTTTATTAATTTTATTTAAGACTTTTATTACTATATTGTTAGGGTATATATTCCCCGAAAACCTTGTATTTCTTTTTTATTTGAATACTTCAGTTTTTTATTTAGTTTCTAAAAGTCCGAGACCTCTAATTAGACTCCTCTAACTAGATTCAGCACATTATAACTTTTATATGTCTATAGAAATAAAACTACAATAGTTATATTTCCCTTGTAGTTCGACATTTAATCATGGCTAGTCGTCGCACGAATCATTATTATATGCATTGAATACATTGATGAGAACCATAATAGGTATCTAATACCCAAAAATTGCATTTAGCAAAATAAATGTCGATCATATAGATATTATGTGTGAAAGTACTATTAGGTGTAGTACACCTAATTTATCCAGAAAAGTTGGGGCATATTCTTTTCTAGTGTCTTATACTGTAAAATAGAATCATCAATAAGTTGGGTTCGACACCTTGCTTGGGTTTTGACTTTACTATTCAAAATAGCCTTGCCTTTTTCCCTCGCCTTGTGCCAACATCGTGCCAACCTACTCTTGAACCTCGTCCTATTCTTAACTATTAAGACTAAAACATCCTTTTTAGAGTTCCCACTCAATTTCATGAATAGCTATTTAGACCAATAGATTAGAAATATAATGAAGACCATTCTTCATTTCATTCATGGTTTTACCTTCAAAAGGATAAACCTTTCATAAAGTGACTACGGTATTTGGTTATTCACGATTTTAAATAAATTCAATAACCTAGTCGTCCCAACTGATTTGGCCTCTTTTGAGGTAAGCCTTGATAAGGAGCATTATGACGACATACCAAAAATTACAAATATTTTCTTTCGATTGGGACAAAACACTAAGTTCATCATGTTCACTTGAATTGGGTTCAACCTTTCTTTCAACCAATTCGGATAAACAAAGTATTAAAATTTAGTCGAACTAAATAAAGGAGTTTTAATGAAACTCTAACAATGAATGCGATTATCAAATATATGGAAAAATTGATACGCTATCAATAATTTCATATCCCAGAATCTCCAGCAATTCGTGTACCAGTTTCAATCCCTATTGAAATGACATGACTATCATGTTCAGCCTACAATAGGAATGGCTATTGGATTAGCATTACTTGCATCTTTCCCATCTTTCTGATTGTTGTTTCCTTTATCTATGTAATCTCATATTACATAGAACTTTCTGAGTACGTGTCTAGGTTTGAATCTAGACTTAGACCCCTCAGCCTAAAGGTAGTTCCCACTGTTTTACCAGTATCATGGGATAGGATATACAACTATAGGAACTACTCCTAGTCCCTCCAATAATGTTGAATCCATGCTACTTTCATATACATCATCAAATGATGCAAATGTAGTCCATTTCCGTTGTGAAATCTGTAATGATAAACTGTCTGGAACACTTCCATCGGATACATGACATTTATATTTGGAAATGTCACTCCTACTTGGAACCTTTCCAATAGTCCTTTCTGCTTGGTACTTTTCCAATAGATAAATCTTCTATAAAACACAGCCAGTTCGTGATTTCAAATCACTTTGATCAGTTTGGAAACTGAAGTCTGTGTAACCCCTTACACACAACTCACTGTAAACTCCAAACACATGGAACATATCTTTAGTCCTTTGCAAGTACTTAAGGATGTTCTTTATGGCTATCAAATGACTCTCACTTGGATTTGATTGCAAATGATTCGTCATGCTCAAAGCATACAAAATGTCGGATTGAGTATACATCACAGCGTATATAATTGATCCCGCAGCGGAAGCAAAAGAAATCAATTATCATGTGTTCAACTTCCTTGAACTAATCAAAGATCTTATCAACATAAGAATTTTGACCTTAATGCTAATATCCTTTTAGATTTATCTCCATAAATCCAGATATCTAAGAGAAGTATTCTACTTCTCCAAAATCTTCCATCATCTAAAATGATCAATATGTCTCCATATATAAGACTGATGAACACCACATTACTCCCACTAAACTTCATGTATCAACATAATTCCTCGAGATATTGGAAAATATTTTACAACATGATTGACACTAATTCCAACTCTTTAGTGCTTACTTAAGACATCCTCTTAAGCTTGCAAATTAACTTAGGATAATTAAGATCTACGAACCCACAGGTGAATATAAAATATACTACCTCTTCTAGAATCGTATTCAAGAAGGTGGTTCTTGAGATCAAATTGACATCATACTATTATGTAATGCTGCAAGCGCTAAGTATATTCGAATGGATCGAAACATTAAGGTTGATGCAAACTCTTTGCTTACCAATCTAGTTTTGGGAAAACATCTTTATGTTTATCCATGCAGAATTAATTTTTAAAATCTATTTACATTGAAGAGGTCGTAATTCTTCCAGTAAAATTTACCAGGTCACATACATGACCATCGTGTATGGAGTCCATTACGAAACGCATGACTCTAAGTCATGGTATAAAGTTGGGACTAGAAACAGTCTGTTATAATTCACAGGTGAGTCACTTTCTAAAAGTAATACGAATTCATCACTATAAAAGAGTGAAAACAATTCTCCCTGACCTCCAAGGTTCTGTAGAAACAACTACTGACAAGTAATGAGGAAAACTTTTCCGGACCATATGCTCAGTTTGTGGCTCTAGAAACATTTTCTCCCACTCTGTCTTATCAAGAAATAATCGTATTTTTATTGAAAGACAGCATCACAAGTCACAAACGCTTTGTTCTCGTGGTCGATGTAGGTTTATTGAGTACTTGTTTCATTCAGAGAACTTACAAATTAATGTACACTACCTTTCCATATCGTATATGAAATCAGACTTTTTTAAATGTGCTTTAATATGGCGGGAAAAGAAATAGCAGACAAAATAATAAAAGCCCAAAGTTAGTCAAGTGGCTCAGTGTGACTTGACAAAGACAAAATCATATCATATAAGGTTCTGTTCAACAACACCTTATCTCATAATGTGTGTTAGAGAAGTTAACTCGTGAAACTATTTCACAATACTTTTGGTGAAAATCAAAGTCAATACTTAGATATTTCTTGTTACGATTTGGTCGTAAGTCCTTGATGTAATACTCTTGGTTGTTAACTACTTCTCATTGAAGCTCTTTGAACTTTTCAAAGATTTCTCATAGCATCTCATTAAGTAGAATTAAATACAATATCTACTTAAATCGTCAGTAAATAAAGTGAAGTAGTCATAACTATCTCTGGTTGTGATTATTATTGGACCACACATATCCTTATGTAATAGGACCAATAACTCACTAGTTCGATTTCCTTTTCAATAAAAAGGGCACGAATCATCTTGCCTTGAATACAAGATTCGCACACACCATAAGATTCAAAATCAAATGGTTTAGGGATGGTAGTCAATACTAGCCTCTTAATGTAATACACAATCCAGAATTAAGATTAGATTAGGGTCACCAATTTTGAGCCTTTCATAATCTATATAACAAGTAATTTCTAGTTTAGGTCAAGAATATATTTACCTTTGATTGGTATGGCATAACCATTGACCAAGTACAGGCATAAAAAGATACAACGCTTGTTCTATTCACAAAAGTGAAACACTTGTGTCGTACACTAAGGTTGATACTATATTCTTATTTAGAGGTCGTGTACATAATAACTGTTATTAAAGTATACCTCTAAATCCAAAACTAGATTCAGCACATTATAAATTTTATATGTCTCTATAGAAATAAAACTATAATAGTTATATTTCCCTTGTAGTTCGACATTTAATCATGGCTAGTCGTCGCACGAATCATTATTATATGCATTAAATACATTGATGAGAACCATAATAGGTATCTAATACCCAAAAATTGCATTTAGCAAAATAAATGTCGATCATATAGATATTATGGGTGAAAGTACTATTAGGTGTAGTACACCTAATTTCTCCAGAAAACTTGGGGCATATTCTTTTCTAGTGTCTTACACTGTAAAATAGAATCATCAATAAGTTGGGTTCGATACCTTGCTTGGGTTTTGACTTTACTATTCAAAATAGCCTTGCCTTTTTCCCTCGCCTTGTGCCAACATCGTGCCAACCTACTCTTGAGCCTCGTCCTATTCTTAACTATTAAGAATAAAACATCCTTTTTAGAGCACCCACTCAATTTCATGAATAGCTATTTAGACCAATAGATTAGAAATATAATGAAGACCATTCTTCCTTTCATTCATGGTTTTACCTTCAAAAGGATAAACCTTTCATGAAGAGACTACGGTATTTGGTTATTCACGATTTTAAATAAATTGAATAACCTAGTCGTCCCAACTGATTTGGCCTCTTTTGAGGTAAGCCTTGATAAGGAGCATTATGACGACATACCAAAAATTACAAATATTTTCTTTGGAGCAAAAAGATTGATGTACCATTGTTATAAAAAGACGTCACAAAAAATTCAAAATGTTTTTGACTAAGTGTGACTTATTTGTATACTCTTCATTAGAGACATTTGCAATGGTGAATATGAGGATCAAAATAAAAATTTAATTTTGTCTTTAGCTATGGTGGTTTAAACGAAGATTTAAATCGCAATCAATACTGATACCGTTTAAACTTTATGGAAACTACTTTCCACGATAGAACGGATTTACAAGTTTGTAGAAGGATGAAATATTTGTCATCGCGCTAATAAATATCAACGGAAAATAAACATTCATTGCTTATATATAATTCACTTGTAAAACAGTTTTAACAAGTCACTCATATAACGAGCCCTCACTAAATTATATAAGTGATTCTGAGACCCGCATTTTAGATAAAAATGTACATGTTATGCTACTTTTATGTAATAAACGGTAAGTCAACTTTTTGACTAATTCTACCCTTAGAACTCTCGGTCGACGCATTTCAACCAAATTCATCTCCTAGTCCCGGGACAACGCTTATCCCACTGAGTCCAACCCAATTTAGGCGTGTGATCGCATCACCCTACTTACCCGAGGTAAAGAGGGTCGACGTTGTGGTTGCCCTAATGAACACGGGGTTCATAGGTGCTTCAATTGATAAGGCTAAATCTCAATTTCTTTTAAGTTATGTGAGAGGTCTTGTCAATTTTTTTATTAATTCCCTATAAGTGAACTAAATCGGTGAATTTTGAATAACGTAGAATTGACAATCGAGAAATAAAATAAAAATGCATGTTGGCGATTTTGGCATGAGCGGAAAACATAAAGCAAGCAAATAATAAATCCTAGTATGGCCACCTAGCTAATCTAATTAACTAGACGATTAAAAAATCGGAAACCAACTCCTTGGCCCCTTGCCTCTTCATAGAACTAGACCTGGCAAAAGCAACCCGACCCGATTGACCCGACCCGAATGACCCGACCCGTGACCCGAAATTGACCCGAACTACAACACCAAAATGTGACCCGAAACCCGATTGGACCCGACCCGACCCGAACATGACCCGATCTTTCTTGACCCGTAACTGACCCGACCCGAAAATAACCCGATCCAAAACCACTCAACCCGAAAATGACCCGACAAAACATAACTTTAATTGAACCGAAAAGACTTAAAATGACATTTTGTCTCTTATTCTTTGACCCGAAAATGACCCGACCCGAAATAACCCGACCCGATTGACCCGAAACGGACCCGACAACAAACCCGAAACAAACCCAAAACCCGAAATGACCCGACCCGACCCGAATTAACCCGAAATCAACAAGAGACCCGAACTGACCCGACCCGAACTGGTCCGACCCGAACCTGACCCGGTTGACCCGTTTGCCAGGTCTACATAGAACATACTTCAAAAAGGCATTGTCTTTTGTAACACCGACTTCGGGAATCTCCGTCTTCATAATAATTAATTAAAAAAATATACAAATAAAATTCCTGTTATACATTTGATCTAGAAAATGAAATTAAATTATTACAAACGGCCATACGAGATCACAAATAAAATTACAACCGAATCGGTATTCCATTACATTACGGGTAATAACGATTAAAATAATCTATGTCATACTAGGCACAACTTGCATTAAAAATTAAATAAATGACATTAATTCATTCAAAAATAAAAACATAAATAAAATGCTGTAAAAATATGCCAAAATCGCCCGTAATACTTATCATGCTCATTCTAGCTCGGTTTTATGGATTTTGTCGATTTTTAACCATTAAAAATCAATAATCAACACTTAAATCGTATTTAAGCTCAAACTAATTATCTAAAATGTTTTAGAACTCAAAATTAGTCCCCGCTAATTTTTTTTATATTTAATTAGATTGAATTGATCGTATTTGCTAAATATAGAGGTTTAATCATAACATTTATGAAATAAACCCTAAATAAAATATAAACATCATAAAAATTTGAAACCAAAACTTTTGTACAGAAACATTTCCAGGAACTCTAAAAATTAGAAAAAATTTCCCAAAAATTTTGAATTAATTTTGTGAACAAATGACTTTGTAGTCAACGGTTTTATCAAATAAAAACAATTTAATATAGTAAAACAGTGAAACAAATTATAAATTTTCACAAAGATGATATAAATAAGATTATAAAATGTACCAAAAATTTTCAAGACCATAAAAAGACGTTTCAATTTTATGAACATAATAATCTCACTTTATTGACTTTTATCTCATAAAAATAAATAATCATGCAAAACTTAATTAAAAGTCACGAAATTTTACATACAGTATTTAAAACATGAATGTGAGATTATATAAAAGTTTCATGAACAGAATCAACATGAAACTATTTTTAGTTAACTTTTAACATAAAAATGCATATTAACATCATTTAAAGGCCATAAATCAAAATAAATAGCAAATCAATCCCCAAAATCACCAAATTTGACCACAACCATTTTGAGGTCAGTACTCAGTAGGTATGCATGTAAATCAAAAACCTTTATGCAAACCATTTTTAACACAAATTTTCGATTATACTCAAGTTATCGTATAACTCGATTTTAATGCTTAAAATCAACATTCATGTAACAATTGAGCTCTGATACCACATGAAAGTCCTATACCTCTAATTAGACTCCTCTAATTAGTTCATCAAATTACATTAACTTAATGATTTAGGATCTAGTTATCATGCATGCAAATATAAAAGTATAAAAGATAAGATAAGACGAAAACATCCTTACATTGGGATTTTTCGGTTAATAAGCACAATAAGAAATCCTTCTTATTGTTCTTGAGCATGTAATTATTGTATGATCCTCCATAAAACAACCTCCAAAGTAGAAGGTCTCCTTCTTGTTGCACCCAAGATTAAACCCAAATAATCTTATCTTATTATTAACTAGATAATAAGTAAGATATTATACTACTAATATTATTGTATTACTACACTAGTAATATGATATGAATATTAGTTTGCATGTGAGTTTTTGAGAGATGTTGAGTTTAGAAAGAGAAGTAAGAATAAGCATAAGAATCAAGTGTTTGAAAATGAACAATAATTGTTCTATTTAAAGGCCTTTTGGCCGGCACCCCTGAGCTACAAATGAGCTCTATTTTTCTTATTTTATTCATAGACATAATGGTAGTGTATGAGATTGTATAATGATAATGATCATGTGTCATATATGTCATATATGTCATAATCATATGGTGGAGTGTGGAATTGGTAGAGAACAATCATCATTGATCTCCACTAGCAAAAATCCGGCCTCCACATGTGTTATGTGGTCCATTTTGATTTTTGATATTTGTCCCACAAATACTTAAAATCATATGTTTAATTATCTTGTATAATTAAGTGTTAATTTGATCATATAACAATTATATGACACAAATTAATAAACAATATGTACTTAACTTTTAAGTGATATTTTACCATTATATCAATATATAATGAGTTTCACAATGCCCAGTTATTTTATTTTACAACTTTTTGTAAATATAATTAACTAATTACCTCTACCTCAAAATGTGTGCATAACCTCAACTAATTTAATGAATTAACGATTAATCACTAAATAAAATCTTATTTAATCGTATTAAAATAAGACGTAAAATTTATTCAGTCAGTTATCGTATAACTGACTAATAAACTTAAGTGGAATGAGTTCCTAATTCGATTTCCAATAAATAACTCTAGTAACTAAACGTACATATCAAAATATATGTAATGCCCTAATTAAACTGTATCATATACAAATAATTAGTATTCTATTTGAGTCTCATCCTATAGGTGTGACCTAAAGGGATCAGTTGATCACCGCCATCATACGACAATAACGTCAAAGTCTAATCAGCTGAGCGTTACCGATTTATGTTAATCAAATGACGTGGAGTATCACAATATACTAATCATGCCACGTATATTACAAATGAGATTTATTATATAAATGCACTATTGTGGAGGACACTTACTCCAACAGTAGCTACTGCTGAATTTCAGGGTGTTTCCGCCACCTTGAACTTAATTTAAATTCTTTTTTAACAGTGGTTGTTATAGTTGGTCTTAGAGTATCGTTGCTCCCGACCTCCCGACGCTTACAGTCGGTAAACCCTAATAAAATAATAAATTTTAAGCTTAAACCTAATGACTAAATTGAGCGATGGGTAGACACTTAAGGACCGAAGATGGTAGTCTTTATGTGTATGTTTATTTTGGGTGATTAACACCATTGATATGTTCTAATCTTGTTGGTTTCGAATAAAGATGGCCGGCAGAGGAGCTGGAAACATTAACACTGCAATTCTCCAAGCTCTTACTCAACTACTCCAAAATCTAAATAACAACAACAACAAGAATCACCATACCAACATTGCTAGCCAGATTACACGGAGCAGAGCAAAAACTTATGATGGGACCGTTGATCTCGTGTTGGTGTCAGAGTGGACTAGGGACATTGTAAAGCATTTCATACTTTTTCGTGTTGTAGAGGCAGATAGAGTTAAAATTGCTACTCATTTCCTTGAGAAGGACGATGATCGTTGGTGGGCTATGACTAGTCACACTGCTATGTTGGAACTTGGTTTCGGCTGGGAGAGGTTTAAGGCTATTTTGGAAGCAAAATTCTATCATGCTCAATTGAAACACCAGAAGATGACAAAGGTCCTGAATTTCAAACAAGGGGAATGGTCATTACATACCTACACCAACAAGTTTAAAGCTCTGGTTCATTTTGCTGCACCTATGATTCCTAATGAAGCACAGAAGACATTCTTTTTCTATCATGGGTTAAACGCTCGGATCAAGAGTATGGTGAGAATAGACACATAGGTTTTTAGTCGTCTATATGACGATGCTCTTTGGGATGAGGGTGCTACTGAAGCTGTTAGACTTGAGGCAGCAGCTAAGACTGCGAAATCATCCAAGAGGCCGTTTACTCCTTCTACCTCGCATACTTACAATTAGAAGAAGGGTAAGCATGGGAACTAGACTGGGTTTCAGAAGAATATTCAAGGAAAAGACAAAGTTTGATTCAAGTGTGGCTAGGCATATTATACTAGAGATGATTGTCCCCGTATTCCATGGGGTTGTTTCATCTGTAAAGAACAGGGTCATAAGGCGAATGCTTGTCCCAATAATGACACTACTCCTACTTCTTTGAATGTCCCTAAACCTAAGGGACGTATCTTCGTGATAAGTCATGTCAAGGCTGAGGCACACCCAAATGTGATTACTAGTATGTTTACAGTTTCAGATATTCCTGCTTATATTTTATTTGATACTGGTCATCACTATCTTTTATATCTACAACCTTTGCCAAGAAAGATGCTCTTATTTCCCATTCTGCTGAGACCACTCCAATATCCTTACCGTCGGGTGAAGCTGTTTTAGTTCAACGGTATTCCAGGATTTTCATATCTCTATTGCAGGATCTATCCTTCCAGCCACTCTTATTATATTCTCCTTGGCCGAATTCGATATAATTCTAGGCATGGATTGGTTATCTACTTACGATGCTAGGTTTCAGTGCCGCGACCAGAAGATTTTTCTTAAGAGTCTGCGTGGTGCAAAGTTAACCAACAGGGGAATGAAATTGCAACCAGGTATCAAGTTAATTTCAGCTATGAAGGTTACGTGTATATAAAGGAAAGGGCATCAAGTGTATCTTTGTGTGGTGACGAGTGATCCATCTTTACCGAAGCTTGAAGATGTCCCAGTTGTATGTGAGTATTCTGATGTTTTTCCAGATGAGCTACCAGGTATACCTCCATAGAGAGATGTTGATTTTGCTATCGATCGTGTACCAGAGACTAGGCCTATTTATAATGCTCCTTACCGTATGGCTCCCGTCGAATTACAAGAATTGAAGAAGAAGCTAGATGAACTGATCGAGAAGCGTTTTATCCGGCCGAGTGCTTCTCCTTGGGGCGCTCTTGTTCTTTTCGTCAAAAAGGAGGGTGGTAGAATGAGGATGTGCATTGACCAACGTAAGTTTAACCGTGTGACTATCAAGAACAGCTATCCATTGCCCAGGATTAACGACTTATTTGATCAACTAAAAGGTGCAAGTGTGTTCTCCAAGATTGATTTGACATCAGGTTTATCATCAGATTCCAGTCATAGAGGCCGACATTCCGAACACCGCTTTCAGTACGAGGTATGGTCACTACGAATTCCACGTGATGTCTTTTGGATTGACAAACGCTCCTGCAGCATTTACGGACCAGATGAGTAGGATTTTCAGGGAATATTTGGAGAGGAGTTTGTGGTAGTTTTCATCAATGACATCTTGATTTATTCCAAGTATAAGAGTGAGCATGAAGTGCATTTCCACTTAATTCTCGATGTTCTTCGTAAACAGAAGTAGTATGCAAAGTTTTCCAAGTGTGAAATTTGGTTATAGGAAGTATCATTTTTGGGGCATATCATCTCGAAGGATGGTGTGATGGTGGATCACTCTAAGGTTGAAGTTTTTCTAGATTGGAAGAGTCAGGCTCATTTCAACGAGATTCGAAGCTTCTTGGGTTTGACTGATTACTATCGCAGATTCGTCAAAGATTTCTCTAAGCTTGATAGACCGATGACTCAGTTGTTGAAGAAGGAATCCAAGTTTATTTGGTCTGAGGCATGTGAGGCCGCGTTTCAAGAGTTGAAATCAAGACTAACTACAGCTCTAGTCTTGACCTTAGCCGAAGATGGTGTTGACTTTGATGTTTATTGTGATGCTTTTAAAAATGGGTTGGGTTATGTTCTGATGCAGAACTGGAAGGTGATTACTTATGCTTTGAGGCAGTTGGAAGTCCACGAGGGATATTATCCAACTCACGACCTCGAGTTGGCAGCAGTGGTTCATGCTCTCAAGTTTTGGCGACATTACTTGATTGGAGTTCGATGCCGCATCTACACCAACCATAGAGTCTTAGATACATCTTCACTCTAAAGGACCTTAACGTGAGATAGAGACGTTGTTTAGAGTTGGTCAATGACTATGATGTGGAATTGCTTTATCATGAAGGGAAGGCCAATGTTGTAGCTGATGCTCTCAGTAGAAAGACTATCCATTCTGTTACATCTACAAGAGTTTTGCCAGATGACTTGTGTGCTGAGTTCAGGAAGCTTAACTTGGAATTTGTTGAACATAGTGATGCGTGTCTGAGTGCAATGGCCGAGTGATGAGGGGTTGTCGCGCACCCCTTGACCAAACAAAATTTATAAAACTCGATACCAAACTAACGAATGTAGTATGGTAAGAAGATCGATCCACATAGGCGGTTAAGATTGGTTTCTCAGTTTCGGTAAGAGATAGTCTAGTCAATCAAATTGAGGAGTTTGAATGATCTAAAAGTAACTAAAGCGAGAAATAAAATAAACAAGCAATACGATTAGAGATAAGATGACTAACTAAGGAGTTCGGGGGAAGTAGGGAGTCGGGTCCAATCGCTAACTTCTAGGATGAGAAAGACTATCCAACCCATAAAAGGTAACAAGAAAAAGAGTGAGACGGTCTTTTGACTCAAACTAACCCAACCAACCCTTAACTTAATTTCCTAAATCAAGAAGGTCATCTAAAGAAAGGTGTTGACCTCGAAATTTATTACCCGGACAAATTTATAATTACCCGAGTCGAATTGTCACCCTAACCGGATATTTCACTGAACCCTTTGGAGATTAATTCTAGTCTCTAAAATGGTAAAAACGAAAGCATAACCATCCAATGGCGGAGTTAACTCAAGAATCCTAATCCCCTTCTCCCTAACAAAAGATTACACACTAATCATCATGAAAACTAAACTAATTAAAGTACTCACTAATAACAATGTAATCATAATAAACATGATTAAAGTAACAAAGATCAAAACTTGAACTAATTAACTATTAAACTAATAAAAGATAAAAACTTGATAATAAATAACATAAATGAAAATGGTAAAAGAGAAAATCATACCAACTTGGAGTAGATCTAGAAATTGTTTACATAAAGATTCAATCTAGGACCTTATTAACTAGCTAAATTAATTTCTAAATTAATCTAAAGTAAAGAAAATAAGAGAGGAAAATAAAAGAAGAACCCACATAATTTTTCTGAAATTCTAGTCTAAACTAAACTAATCTAAAGTGGGAACCCCCAATAATTTAGTGGGTCTTCTATTTATATTAACTAGATTTCATGCCCGTGCGATGCACGGGTCTATATTAATGTCATTTCCTTAATTTTTTCAACAATTATTGACATATATAAATAAACTTCTGAAGTTTGACATTTTAACTTACTACGAAGTCATTTTAAGTAAGTATAAAGTTTGAGCCTTAACTTATTAAGTTTTAACAATGTAATATTTACATGAATTAAATTTTCATTTGATTAATTATTTTATATCCTAATAAATTAATTAACATTTATCACAAGCGGTTAAATTTTATTAATTCGACTTTTTATGGAATGATATTCTTTTATTTAATAAAATTAATCAATCTGCTTTTACACTCGCTTAAACTTCTCACTCAATTGACCTTACGACCCAAATAAGTGGAAAACAGACTATCCATGACCACGAACACTCCTCTCCCTACTCTCATCTATTATGCTCCCTCCAAATAATATTAATAAATTAATTATTCAACTTATATTCTAATCATATTTTACCAACCTTGCAATGATTCAAATTATATATGATCTATAATATGACCAAAAACGTATTAACATGACCCTCCCGTTCAAATTATTTAATAGGTTTATATGTGTTTTGATAGATAAATTTACAAAAAAAAAAAAATGATCCAGGTACCTAAGAATTGAGCTTTAAATTACTATATATTGTGAAAAACTTATTGTGGATGTCCATAACTCTCACTATTATGGATGTTCATAAATATAGGATTATTTTAGATACGTCCTTTTGCATTTCTATGGCACAACTCTTGTTTGTACTTGTGTGTATATATACTCCTTTATGCTAATGAGAAAGAGACAACTCTCTACCATTTCTCACTTACTTCCTTATATTTTATGACACATTATTAGCACGATTCTTAACCAATCGAGCGAAAAGAAATTTTGTCCATACTTCATATATTATTAAGATTTGATAATCAAAAGGTTCATATCGGATTTTATTATTTTTATTTCGCAAATAAAGGTACGTCTCAATATTATTATTATTATGATTTTCTTTATATCCATATATGATAATATGTTAAACCTTTGATAAACTCATATTCAATATTCAATGAGACCAATACGAAACATCATAAAACTGGTTGGAACTTATTTCATGCGCATAATTCTCAATTTGATAATTTGATGCCAAATATAATCTAGTAATCTACGTACTATAATTATGTCTACTTTTTGGTGTTTTTATTAAAGTCGTTGATTGATGAAATCAAATTTATGCTTACGTTCTAATCAAACTTAGTCAATTTTTACTCATTATTTGATGTGGGTTAGTCAACTTATATACCAATCGCATATGGAGTCTAACTTATGGTGACATGAAAAGAAACTATATATATATCTATTACGACCAATATTATATTTATGTAAGGATAATAATACTACTTTGTATTTTATTGCGATATGTTATACTCACACCATTGTCTATAATGATTTTAAAGATGCATCTTTTTTTTTGTTAATTAATTATAGTAAATGGTTTATTGAGTTTATTTGATAACTGTATTATGAATCGTAATTATTTGAAGATATTGTTGAAAAAAAATCATCTATAACTTGATGGGAATACGAACTTGACTGTAGGCAATATAGTGAAGTATTGATGTTTATTTGACAATTTTATGTACATTTATAGATTCATTGTGTTATTACAATTTTCGACGGTGATAATTATGCAAGACATTAATTCACATTTATATGTTGTAGAGTCGTATAAGTATATGAAACCTGTACTTATAAAATTAATTTTACACCTCTGAATTCCACTTTTGACAACTTTGTATTGAGTTTTTGTATCATGAATATGAAATTAGAATAGGAGCTCGTTTATAATCCCCGTTTACCAATGGTCTGACATTGATTTAGTGTATGCTGCCTAACATGGGTTTTAGGAATTCTAAGAATTTATTAAGACGTGGCATCTTATTGAGGAAAGAATTAAACATTCAAACAAGTTGGTTTGATTGATTCAATTGCATCTTTATTTATTTAATTGGTGATAAATACTATGTGAGATAAAAAAAATTACATACATCAACCAATTTTCTTTTTCTGAAACTGATTAACTACGATATTATTTTATGAAAGCACATTGATATTCCACACAACTCCCGTATGTTTTATAGAAACGGTAACTGATTTTGATGATGATGGTTGATTTTGTATGTTTATAGTATCATATTTATTAGATTACTCGGTCAATTTCTGCTTCTTTGAGATACTTAACTGATAAATAATCTTTCATATTTTCACATGACTTGACTATGTTTCTACTAGAAAATGTTGACGCCTATTCATTACTAGTTTATTACGTGATTACTATTGCTATAGATACAATAGAGTCATTGATATAATTGGTATTAATCCGATTAAGAATTATTTATCGTGAAGATACTATATATTGTGCAAATATTTTTAGCACGGTCATTGTTTTATTTATATTATAATAATTCATGATGAATCCTCTCTTATGTTTATAAAGTTGAAGTTGTATATCTATCTATGGTCAACAAGTACTGAAAAGGACTTATCATATAATTTTGGACCTGAAGTTCTAAAATATTTATAAAGATGAGCCGATATTATGTCCATATTATACTTTTGGCCTTAAGTTCAAAATTTTAAAGGTGTATAATAATTTAACACCGTCGCATCAATACATATATTCATATTGTATAAGTGTATGTAAGTGGCCGGAAGTTCACATGTAAAAGCTAGTCGCCGAAAGTTCACAGTTATAATTTTATGAACCGCATTTGAGTTTCACAATAATAAGCGGTCTTTATTAATACGGAAAATTACTCATGAATTGATTTCTTTTTCACATTTAGTTGAATTGAACAATATTATGAAATCTGAAATTTCATTCATTCCTTGAAGTGAATGTGACATCTCATTAAGACTCTTCCTATAGAATAGATCGAGAATAAGACATAATATTAAGCTAAATATTTTGGCCTGACTTGAGCCCAATAATGTGGCCTTTGGTGAGCCAACTAACGAGGCCTTTATTGAGCCGAATTCGATCAGTGAAGGGAAATATTTCATGAAAAGTCATGTTAGACTCATATCTTTATATGAGTAAAGAAAAATAAAATTTTGATATATGAGTTGATTGATACAGAGTATTTATTTTGTGGCATGAAGTTTATGTTGCTTAAAAACACTAAAACTATGACCAGAAGTTCATAGTATTTACATATATTGAAACTATGACCTGAAGCGAATGAGATATCATGTTTTGCATATGCAGTATATTTATCAATTATAAAAATAATGTAGTCATGTAGACACATTATCGTGTAAGTGACTTAAAACAATATGTGTGGTATCTCGTATGCAAGTGACATGTGATCAAATTATTTGATATTATGAAGAGAGTGATCACAATAATTTGTTATATTCACCACCCCCTGAAGGAACCGATGAATTATTAATTGAGTTTAACTAAGATTATTCATAGAATCAGTTATGATTTGTATTTCTAGAAAAGGAATAATTTTGATGTATGATTTATGTTTATACTAAAAGAAAGAGCAATGTATTATATTCCCTGAAGGAATATTGCGATATATTTTAGTCTTGACAATATAAATATGACACTAATTAGTGTCTTATGTCACATCTATTGTTTATTTGGCCAGATTCAAAAGAATAATTTGAATTTATATGATAAAATGTTGCTAACTAGAAGTTTAGCCTGTAATTATAGTTAACTACAAATTTGGCACTTGATACGACATTGCTAACTAGAAGTTTAGTAAGTTTAATAGTCAGCTAGAAAGTGGCGTGTGATAATATAAATTATTTATAGACATGTATGCTTATATAATATTGCCTTAGATTTTGGGCAAATTAAGAAAGTTGACATTAAATGGCCATGATGTGGCGATAAAGGCCATCCGGGTTCCTAATATACCCGTTTTGATAACCTGAAGTTTATCTTAAAGAAAGACATGTACTGAAACTCTCTCGTGTAGAAAATTCATTAAAGGCAAGACATTACACGAATATTGAGTATATTTTATATTGGAGATTTAAACGCTACTCAAAGCTAAATAAAGAACTTAAATGTTCGTGTATGAATTGACATTATATTTAGTGACTTGTAGTCACATAATGATTTTTCCGAGTAGTTCTTGTAATAATAAATCACATTTTGATTAACATATGGAATCGTTGATCTCCTAAATTGGGCATTGTGATTCAGCAAATTTGAAATCCAACTGCATAATATGTTATTCCCCGAAACATTTTGTTATTGTACAAAAGTCCCCATATCAAAGTCTCATTATGATATGAGAAATTTAGATCTAAGGTGGATATAATGATCTATTACCCATTAAATCTATCTGTTGTTGATAGTTTTTACCACCTTAGGGGGAAAATGATAAGGAAAAGCTGGTAAAAACAAACAAGTATGTTATCTCCAACTGGACCTGAAGTTCAGCGGTTTTTTTTCAATTCAAAATACATCAAATACAGGTTTATGGAATTAGAAATGATGGTATTCATTTGGTTATGAAGATGTATTATGATACCACTTTGATCACCTTATCAAAATGTGATATATTATTACATTGAAATCTATGATTTGATTATAGACAGATTACCTTATATGTGGTATAGTGAGCTATAACTTAATCATAGAAAATATATGTAATGAAAAATTTGATTCTTGTCAAATTGAACAGTAACCACACGTGAAATGTAGTGTGAGAGTCATATCGGTTCACGTATTTTAAATAATAAGAAAATGGCAAGCATGGGCAGTTGGTATTTTTATGGAGTAAATAAATATTTAAATGATAATAGATGGCCTATATATATA
Source organism: Heliosperma pusillum (assembly GCA_022085475.1). NCBI lineage: Eukaryota > Viridiplantae > Streptophyta > Magnoliopsida > Caryophyllales > Caryophyllaceae > Heliosperma > Heliosperma pusillum. The sequence continues at coordinate 23,291 of JAIUZE010013989.1, forward strand.
AAAGAAATGGTACCTTATATATTCAGATATCACTGATCAATACTGACAATATCGCTAGATGTTGAAATTGTATCGATATGGTTAAGGAACCGATATGCATTTGCGCGCGGAGTTTAATGGACTAGAAAATGGGGATATTATATGTAAGTCCAATTTTGATTGTCGATATATAATCTTTGATAATTATAAATGAGCTCATGGACTTGAAGTTCATTAATTGGCATGAAGCCAATCAAAATTATGAATATTGGAAAGAGCAACTGTACAGTTTGCATTTTAAGTCATCATCATGTGCATTTAGAAATTAAGTTCATCATTTGCATTGTAGTTTTTATATTATGTACATTATTGCATTATTTTAGAATGTTGTTAAAAATTAGTTACATATAATTTGCATACACAAGATTAATTTTATGTTTCTATATTGATAAATGTTTAAAAGGAGAAATATATTTTACTCCTACAAGGATAGTTCCCTAAAGAAGCCTCTTATGAATGATCATCAATTTTTAATGGTTGATCAATTGAGTTCTTGAAAAATCATGATGAAATACATAAACCTCTACTATATGATTAAAAGATATCATAATTAGTTCGAAAAAGAAACATCAAAACTTCTGTAGAGTTTACTTGATGTATTTATTAATGTCTCAACCTGAAGTTTGAGCATATGAGAATTCAGATTTAAATGAATTGCTTTCTAAACATATGAAATTAGTTTATGATCCAGAAGTACCATAACGATTGAAAAAAAATAATGTAGTCAAAGTCTATAATGAGGATGTCAATTCATACAAGCAATAAAATAATTTAGCAAAGGAAATACCTGAATGTATTAACTTGATTAATATTCAACATTAGGTTGATTCTCTTCTAGAGATCCAATATATGGATGATTGCTACACTCTTTTTCCCTTCGACTAGGTTTTTGTCCCAATGAGTTTTTCCTAGCAAGGTTTTTAACGAGGTAGCACTATAAGAAAATTATTACGTTATAGTCATGATCATCACGATTGTTGAGATGACAATTGTTTTTAAACATACTTCGTATAATGTTATGTCATTTATTGAAGAGAAACCTTATCACTATTGCGGAAGTATTACCTGAAATGATGATCAAGAGTCATCATGAATGACTACATCCGTATTGTGAGTTCTAAAGACATATGAAGATTGATTTTTATCAATGAATTTTACTAAGATATCACTACGATGAATTATATTCTACGATCAAGAAATTACATCAAAGCATGATTCATTTCCCGTTATGTCAAGTCATGTAATCATCAGGGGGAGTAGACACGCGTTGTACTCTTTTTCCTTATCTATGGTTTTGTCCCACTGGGTTTTCTATGGAAAGGTTTTAACGAGACAGCTTGTTATGCGTGTTTGAAGACTAGTGTACTATATTTCCTTCTAGTGTTTTTCTCATAGGGTTTTTCTAGTATGGTTTTTAACAAGACATGTTTTCAAAATGAACATCTAAGGGGGAGTATTGCGAAAAACTTATTGTGGATGTCCATAAGTCTCACTATTATGAATGTTCATAAATATAGGATTATTCTAGATACGTCCTTTTGCATTTCTATGGCATAACTCTCGTTTGTACTTGTGTGTGTATATATTCCTTTGTGCTAATGAGAAAGAGACATCTCTCTACCATTTCTCACTTACTTCCTTATATTTTATAACACTATATCATTATTCGTGTCTTGCCCTGCACGGGTAGTAAAATTTGCACACTTCCAATTGGTACGAAATATAATAATTAAAAAGAAAAAAAAATTAACTAAAATATGTGAAAATGAGGTAACATAACCATACAAAATGTAGTAATTGATACGACATAAAATCTACAATTTCGATATATTAGAGTTACAAAGTTAGAATATGGTATAATATCTATCAAAAGTTGAGGTATAATTGTAATACCAATATAATTGCTGATATTTAATAGTACTACTAATAAATTCATAGTACTCGTATATTTTATAGTTTGTGTATAGTTGTATACTATGCTAAAAAAACAATAATTTAAGAGAGAGAGAGTGAGAGAATGCAACGCAGGTATGGGCTAGTCAAAGCTACATAGGTTGATAATGCCATCATAATTCACCAGTGGTTTTATACTCTTTTTGCAATGTTTGTCCTTGACATAACATCAAAATTATCTCAAAATCCAGATGAAGAGAGATCACATTTGGAAACGTTTTTTGGAATTACAGCTGTATCTTTATATAACTGACCTATTTTATCAAAATAAAGTATAGTCTTACACTAAATTCTGTCATACTAAATTACATCAAGGCGTAATTCTCTACCTTAATTTATTTTCAAGCCCTGAGGTTATGAACTATGATGATTAATTGGAGACAGTTAGTCTCCCTTAAAACGATTTTAACTTAAAGCGAGTAAAATGTTACCATTTATAATAGAAAGAGATCATCTAGTGATAAAAGGTTGAAACTAAAATTGACATTTCCTAACAATAAATTAATGGGAACTTTTACGGGTAATGTCCACATTTTATTGTAATATGGTTACATTCTATCCGTCCTATTTTCAACGGATCCTACGAATCAATTCTTTTGAAGGTCTTATATTACATCATGTTCCTCGGTGAAAGAATTATATGATTGACAATTCTATCTACATTTCTCTAAAAATATAAATTTAGCTTACCTATTTTATATTTATTTTATTTGAATGTTAGATTTTATATTTATTTTATTTAAGTTTTTTAGAAAAACTTGGAGACTACCACGTTTTTTAAAATATTGTTATTAATAAAGTAATATTGTCAACGTTTCCCTTCAAGTGGAACGGAAGGAGGGTTAACCTATAAACATCATACGGAATAGTCTATTACACGATTATAGGGAGTAGATTGTTACATGTTCTTAAGCATACATGCTATAATAACTCCACAAAACTTAGAATTCATAGAGTAATTATCAACATTATCTCTAACTGAAGCAAATTCCTTCTCCTTAATTCCAAACCACCCTGATTTGGATTATTGTCATACCCAAAGTATGAACATCAAACCACAAACAGCTTTTGCACGCAAATCAAACAATACCCAAAAAGGTCATCAATTTTGATTATCTGAGACGGTTTCACACTATCGGACTGTTACAATTATGTAAAAATAAAATTCATCCTTTCGCATAAAAAGGAATAATATACTTACAGAAATAAATCGTCTCACAGTATGAGACTATCTTGCTTTACACAAATTCTTGTTTCAAACGGGGTGACCCGTTTTATTACTTCAGACGGTCAAATTCCCTCACAAAAGAGCAAGTGAGGTAAGTGGGGGATGATGGATAATCGCCCACTTGCTCCCACTTGCTCTTTTGTGAGGGACTTGACCCGTCTAAAGCAAGACCTTCTGCTTATTTATACAACAATCATATTGTACGAAAGTCACAATTAAAGTACAAACTAACAATTTCATTATAGAAATCATGAGAATTACGTAGTTGGATTTGTACAAATTAACTTTTTTTTAGAAAAAAAAAACTATGAAGATAAATTAAGTAGTCGCCATCAAAGAAATAAAGTTGATTAGTCAGTATGAATTAACATGCAAATTCTTGAAACCAGTAGCGGACCTTGAACAAAATGTCAAGGGGGCCGAAACCCGAATTTGGTAATTTTTAGATGTGATATTGCAATATTAAAAAAAAAAAGAAAACTAATGTTGGGATTAGGGTTCGAACCCCGGTTTCTAGGGTGGAAGATGTCATGAGAACCACTGAAATGAAACAATTTTACTGCCCATTTAAGTCACAATACTATATATAAACCAAACCACAGGGTGGCCCAGGCCCACGTACCTTAAGATCCGCCACTGCTTGAAACTTATACAAACTCATAAAAAAAATTCAATTCCAAAATTACAGTAACAATAACAAATCATAATACTAAGCTTGTTCGTGAAAAATATTTACCTAACAAATTTCATTCCAGAAACAACAACAATTTATAGTTGGATACTTGTCTAATTGACTTTCGTTTGATTAAAATTATCAAGATCAATCAAGTAAATGTCATCAAAGAAAATAGAGATGATTAGTATAGTTGTAGAAACTCAAAAAATATTCCACGTAAAAACATTAATAGCAAGGAATAGTGTACATAAAACAAAATAATAACAAACGAAAGTTTAAAATAGGCAAGGTGGGGTAGTTTAGAAGTTGATACCCTCTATATATTGTTTTGTGATTGGTGTTTTAGTCTCATTTGGAATTTAGGTATAGGTATACAAATTTATCTTAACAATTTTTATTTATTATTGTATTGTTTTTATCAACCGATAATTAGTAGATTAGGTAGTTCAATCATTAATTAATATTTTTATTTAGTATTATATTATTTATTTTTGGTAAATATTGGAGATATTTTTTTATTGGGAATTTTTAAGGATATTTTTATTTAGTAATATTTTTATTGTGTTTGGAAATATTGTGTTTGCTAATACTTTAATTTTTATTGTGGAACTTCCAATTCAAATTCAATTATAATAATGGAACTTTCAATTATAATAATATTTTTTTCCCAAAAAAAGTGATAATAATAATAATAGTAGTAATATCAAAATAGTTAATTAAAATTTATTTAAACCTATGTCTTTTCTTAAAAGATAACGAAAAAGATTTATTATTTTTTAATTAAATTTATTTTTATTTTCCCCATAATAAAAATAGTTAATAAAAAAAAATTATTTTTTAAATTTTTTCCATATTAAAAATAGTTAATAAAAAAATACTAAAAGAGTCCAACTATATTCCAACTTTATTTTTATTTTATTTTATTCCATAAAAAAATAGTTAATAAAAAATTATTTAAAGAGTCTCCAAAAAGTTGGAGTCACTCACGTGAATCGAAAAAAGCCTCTTTTATATATACACTAGACTTAATGCCCGTGCGATGCACGGGCCTAGATGTAATATTTTATCATGCATAATGTAGAAATTTAAAAAGTTCAAGGTATGATGTACCCCCTCCGTCCCGGTCATTTGTTTACCATTTTCATTTTTGGGCGTCGTTCATTTATCTTTCTGTTATGAAAGTAATAATATTAAGAGATGGAGTATTAAATGTGTCTAATAATTTATTAATTTTACATCTTATCATATATGTCATATAGAAAAGTTTATTATAAATGATAAATGTATAACTTACACCAACCAAACGCAATTATATTTCATATAAAATAAAATTTTAAATGGTAAATAAAGGTAGCTCGGGCGGGGCCGAGTACCAAACCTAGTTAATGATTAAAATAGGACGTAGCAGTTAAACACTTTTTAGTTAAGTTTTTAATTAAATCTTCTAATGACTTAGTTTCTAATAGAAGTTTAAGCACACACTAATTCTACTTTTTTTAAAATTAAATTCTACATATTGAATGGTGAGAGGTGCATGACTGCATGCGAATTTGAGTTTCAAATCCAATTGGAGTTCCCGCACTAATATTATAAAGTAGGCACTCTTAAGATTTTATATCACTAATATTATTATTTTTATATAGGTAAGTTAAGAAATATGAACTCTCTAATATTGCTCGTTTTAATATAGGCTAGTCAGTAAAAACTGGACTCTCATATTAATTTGATAGAGATATGTAACTATCTAAATCTATAAACTTAAACACAAATTGTTTTTTTTTATGTTTTTTTTCCATTTGTTTATTTATGTTAGTAGTATGCAAAACTTGGACTCTCTAATATGCTCCAAACCGTCCTCTTTAAAGATAAAGTTTTTACTTTGAAAGTTATCTTTATGTAATTACTTTTTTTAATCATGTTATAGATAAGTAATTTAATCTTCCCCAAAAAAACAAAGTAAATATGAATTTTGTACAAACACTAACTCTACCTCTTTGTGTTGTTCTTATTTGTCATGTATGAATTTTTGAACTATCATGTATAAAGTATGCCAATTATTTGTCTATTCTTTTCTATATATAAAAAGTATTTATCGGACATGGAATTTTGGTTTTTTTATAATAAATATACTCTTATATAAACTTAAAAAGCTATACTATGTTATAATTCTTAATCAAACTCTTGCCCAAGAAGTCCTAAACAAACTAAACTATTGTAATATAATTAGTTCCCTGGACGTTAGAGTCTAACCCGCATACGATTTCTTAGTTTTATTATTTTGAGTGTTTTGTGAAAGTTGCAGACTCTGTAATCGCTCGAAAAAAGCTTCCTTTAATAATATATATATATATATATATATATATATATATATATATATAGATATATATATATATATAATAAGATATTGTATATATATATATAGTAGGTGGGTTCAAATGAGTCCCCTTAGTATATTTGAGTCCTTGAGTCCTAATCCAAGCCCTTGGATTAGGAGGATAAGTGGCTGAGATTAAAACAAAATCAATGGTCAAGATGATGAGAAACACCAAATCCCTTCCATTGAAACCCTAATATAAATACCCATTCTTACTCTTTTCATCTCATTTTCATATCATCACATTCTCTTTCTACCCACTTCTCTCTCTTACATCCTCAAAAAAAAAAATACCAAAAACTACCATTACAACTTCCCCACCGGACACCACCACCACTTCCCGACGACACAACCACGACTCACGACCACCACTTCCCCACAACACCGCCACCACCATTTTCCCCACGACACAACCATCACTCAACACAACTACCACCACTTCCTTCATCCGTCTGTCAAACCCCAACACCACCACTACCACTTCTGCCCTCCCCCCGCTGCCGCCGACCCTAGTCCTCCATCTGCCTCCCCTCTCGCCGCCTAGCATGGTTGTCCGGGCCCCCTCCTTGTCGTCCTCCGCCTCCCCTATCCTTCTCCTCTCCCTCCTCTCCTCTTCTCGGCTAGACCACCACCACCAGCAGCCACGCCTGGTGGTCTGGCTGAGAAGAGGAGAGGAGGGAGAGGAGAAGGATAGGGGAGGCGGTGGAGATTGGGTGGCTGCCATTTATTAGCTCTACCATTCGTTCGTTTTTTATTTTTCAAATTTGTTACGTTTCTTATTTTTCTTTTAGATCTCATTTTTTCATTTATAATATTTTTTGGTTCTAGATCTAGTTGTTTATTTTCATATTCACATTTTTCTTTAATCTCGTTTTTCATTTTATGAACTTCTGATAAATTTCTATTTTTTATTACATATCTCGTTTTTTTTATTTTTTTTGTTCTCTTTTTTTTGTTGGTGGTTGGTTGATTTTCCTGTAGATCTAAACTAAAGTTACACCATTCTGTCTTAAAGTTACAAAATTATTGACTAAAGTTACATTATTTAATAGGTTTATAACTAAAGTTACATAGATAGAGAACAACCACCATCTTTTTTTTTTTTTTTCAAATTTGTACCGTCACAATTTTAGTCTCATTTTTTAGATCTGAAAAAAAAGGTGAAATAAAAACAAGCACTACCATTTTAGATCTGAAAAAAAAACTTCCACCACCTTTTTTTTTCGATTCACTATTTTTATGTAAGGTCTCATTTTTTTGTATATTTTTTTTTTCGATTCACTAAAGTTTCACTAGTATGTACTAAAGTTTCACTAGTAAGTACTAAAGTTTCACTAGTATGTACTAAAGTTTCACTAGTATGTACTAAAGTTTCACTGTACTAGTAACTAAAGTTTCACAGTAAGTACTAAAGTTTCACTAGTATGTACTAAAGTTTCACTAGTACTAAAATATACTAAAGTTTCACAATTATGTACTAAAGTTTCACTAGTATGTACTAAAGTTTCACTAGTATTTACTAAAGTTTCACTAGTATTTACTAAAGTTTCACTATTATGTACTAAAGTTTCACTATTATGTACTAAAGTTTCACTAGTATGTACTAAAGTTTCACAATTATGGACTAAAGTTTCATTAGTATCTATTGGACTAAAGTTGCATTGGACTAAAGTTATCTTATTAAGGACTGAAGTTACTTAATTAATGACTATAGTTACATTAGTATGGACTGAAGTTACACTAGAAAAGACTAAAGTTACCTAAACATGAGTTACACTATAATTGACTAAAGTTACACAGTTAATAAATGAAGTTTCACTAATAAAGTTTAAAGTTACAAAAATAATGGTTGAAGTTACACTCTTAATGACTAAAGTTAGCCTCATAAAAAAGCAAAAATTACATAAACTTATCTAAGTTACATAAATTCAAATTTATATACTCGAAATCACATTTTAGTTTAAAGTTACACAAATAATGGTTGAAGTTACATTTTTAATGACTAAAGTTACCTTCATAAAAAGGTAAAAATCACATAAACTTATCTTAAAGTTACATAAATTCAAATTTATATACTCGAAATCACATTTTATTTTGAAGTTACACAAATAATGGTTGAAGTTACACTTTTAATGACTAAAGTTACATCATTATGTACTCGTAATGTAGGTGAAAGTCATTAAAACCCACTCATTTGGTTCTAATCTTGTCCCTTCATTTTGTTCTAATCTTGTCCATTCATTTTTCTTTTAATCTTAGCCTTCCATCTTGTTCTAATCTTGTCCCTCCATCTCTTTCATCCAAAGGGCAAGATGAGGACTCATGGACTCAATTTTGAAGGTGGACTCATTATAACTTGCCTCTCTCTCTCTCTCTCTCTCTCTCTATATATATATATATATATATATATATATATATATATATATATATATATATATATAGATTAATTGATTATACAACCCCCTCAACTACCACAAAAGTAATCAAAATGACTTAGATAAGAAATGGGACCAACAACAATGGACCCCCCTTAACAACCAAACCCAAGCACGAACAAAAAGACATACTAGGAGTTTCATTTTACTCGGTCAAAGTGGTCAAACGCCAGACCGGGCGTTATTTCACCCCTCAGAGATATCAATTTGCCTAGGCATGCTATATTTTACCAGACGACTAAAAGAGTATAATCCCTTGAGTATTATTAACGGAAGAGCATCCAATATATACATGAGAACTAGCCTAAGCTAGACTATCTCATCCCATGAGTTAAGCCTCCAATGATGGGAATCCATAACTAAATTAGTCAATACAATCCCCTAATTTAGGTAATACAAACTCTACAAAATATATGACTTACAGATTCTATTACACCCCCGGAGTCGAAGCGGGAGGAGGACGGATGCTGAGACTGGATCGAAAATCATCGAAAAGAACCTTTGGTAGTCCTTTCGTAAACACGTCCGCAAATTGATAGCGGGATGGAACATGGCGGACTTGAACTTGACCGAGAGCCACCTTTTCCCGTACAAAATAAATATCCAATTCGATGTGCTTGGTCCGTTGATGATTGACGGGATTCCCGGGGAGGTAAATGGCAGACACATTGTCACAATATACTACGGTGGCTTTGCGAATAGGTGTACGGAGTTCAAGAAGTAGATTACGTAACCAACATGTCTCGGCTACAACATTGGCTACGCCTCTATATTCGGCCTCTGAACTTGATCGTGAGAGGTGGCTTGTCGTTTAGAGGACCAAGAAATAATATTGTCTCCTAGATAGACGCAGTACCCGGAGATAGAGCGTCGAGAGTCTCAACAGCCGCCCCAATCAGCATCATTATAGGCGGTCAAAGATGTAACCGAGGAGGTTGTTAAGTGCAGGCCTTAGTGAGAGGTGCCACGGAGATAACGGATGATACGTTTCAGGGCATGGTAATGAGCTTCTCGGGGATCGTGCATAAAGAGACGAATTTGCTGTACCGCATAAGAGATGTCGGGCCGGGTAAAGGTTAGATACTGGAGTGCTCCGGCGAGACTGCGGTATAGAGTGGGGTCGGCTACAGGAGCACTCGATGTAGCACTGAGTTTTGATTTTGTGTCAATAGAAGTTTGTATCGGTTTACAGGAAGTCACAGTGGCGCGAGCAATGATGTCTTCCGCATAGTTATTTTGATGCAAAAATAACCCATTCGAGTATCGTATTGCTGAGATACCCAAAAAGTAGTTTAGCGGCCCAAGGTCGGTCATTGCAAATTCAGATTGAAGATGTGCCATAATCTTAGACCGAAGCGAGTCAGTGGAAGTGACAAGTATAATGTCGTCCACATACAATAGAAGATAAGTAATATTGGCCCCGTCATGATAAATAAATAAGGAATTATCACATTTGCTATGACGAAACCAAAGGTGGAAACAAAATTTGCGAAACATTGGTACCAGGCACGTATGTTTGAGACCGTAAAGGGACTTCTTTAGGAGACAGACAAAGTCCGGATGATGACGATCCCGAAACTCAGGCGGTTGATGCATATAGACAGTTTCCACAAGGTGACCATGTAAGAAGGCATTTTTAACATCCAACTGACGAAGAGACTATTTTTTGAGACCGCTATACTGAGCATTGTACGAATAGTGGCCAGTTTGACCACGGGACTGAAAGTTTCATCACAATCGACTCTCACGTGCTTTGACCTGCCATTGACAACAAGAAGAGCCTTGTATTGCTCCAAATCACCATTAGCTTTAAATTTATGCTTAAACAACCACAGAAAACGAGTTATATTGACATCAGGAGGTCGGGGAACGAGAACCCAAGTCTTATTCTTAATCAGTGCGTCAAGTTCGTCTTTCATGGCACGATTCCAATATGGGTCATTAAGGGCCGTCTTGAGACACTTGGGGATAGGTGAAATGGTGGTTGTAGTGCATAAATCAAAATGTGGTTTGGGTTTGAAGATGTCATGCTGTGCTCGGGTAGTCATTTGGGGTGATGGATGGTAATTGTTATCATTGTTCGTGGGTGGGGTGGAGGTGCCTGATGAGTCAAGTGTTGTCGTGGCAGACGGGGTGGGGGACTCGGTTTGGGGAGAGGCAGAAGACGCAGGACTGGACACGGCTAGGGAAACAGGGCTAGACACGGCCTAGGACACAGGGCTAGACACGGTCGGGGACACAAGGGTTGGAGGGGTCGGGTCTGTTGTGGCAGCATGATTAAAGGGAGGGTTATGTATGTGTTGAGTCAAGTAAGGGGACGGGTCATGATTGAGAAAGTCGTATGAGGCAGTGACGATGCTTTTTATACGGTGTCGTTAAATTCGCAAATTAGCTAAATCAAATAACAATTTATAAAGCCAAATCTAGACTCAAACCAACCTAAGTAAAAGGGTAGGAAGGGTAAGACAAGGATCGAACCCAAGGGAAGGCGATGATTGCTAAAAATCTAATCTAGACTCTTGCTAAAAACCGATTTAACAAATTAATTAATTCTAACCACAAATTAAAACACTAATTGAAACAAAAAAAACTTGAATTACTTACAAACTATGATATTCACAATGGGAAACATGTAGGAAAAACACAAATGGAGAAAGTTTTTCATGAGAATTGATAATCAAGTCTAAAAATTACTAACAACAACTAAATACTCAAAGATTCAAATATGGATAAATAACTTAGTGCAATTATCCCAAGTTCCCCCACAATTAACAAAGTAAAGATCCCTCCTTTCCTTCCTTTCTCTAATTATCTACTACAAACTTCTAAAAACTAGCCACCAATGAATTAAACCATCCATAAATGACTCAATACAACTAAACCCATACTTATTAAGACATAAGCATAAATAAAGATGCAAGCTTTAAGCACAAAACCAAAGAAGCATGCTAGAATCATGTAATAAAACATTAAACCATGTCCTAAACACACAATAATCCAAATTCCACTAAAAAGGTTCCAACTTTTAAACCAAAGTTACAAACTTTCAAGTTGCTTCAACAAATATCAAGACAAATCAACCAAATTCATCAAGACAAAGCAATTTAATCAAACAAACAATTACTAAGATGGTTAGTCTTAACAACAATTCATTCAACAATGAAATTCAAACAAGGAAAATGGAATTAAATAGAGAAGGAAGGATTAAAAAGGTCTTACAATGCTAAAAGGGAAGAACTTGTTCAAATTACACTAAGCAAAAGAAGATTAGCTACCCATAGTCTTCATATTACAACCCATTTCTAAGCAAAAACCCATTACAAAAGCCAAACTTGAAGAACAAAAGTAGAGAAAATGCTAGGGAAAATATGATGTTGTATGTTGAATGCTTTATCCCTTGCCTATCTTCAGAAATCTTCTTTTATACCCTTGGTCCGCAAACCTAGGGGCCTTGAAAGGTGGGCTTCCAAAAGACAAGACGAGAAAATGAGAAAAACCCGTGTTGAGAGATGACGCAGGCTGCGTCCTACGACGCAGACTGCGTCCTACGACGCAGACTGCGTCATGCTGACGCAGGCTGCGTCATGCTGACGCAGGCTGCGTCATGCTGACGCAGGCTGCGTCGAGCACTGCCCAACTTTTGCCTTGTTTTCCTTCTTGACTTTCGTTGACCCCATGGATATTGACCCCGCCTTGACTTCCATTGACCCATTGGGCTTGGTCTTCAAACCTTGATGATTCCTTGCTAGCCCACTTCAAGTTCCGGGTTTTTGGGTCTCGGGTTTTCGGGTTTGACTTTTATTGACTTTCGGGATTTGACTCTCCAAATTGACTTTAAAAAACTAAATACTAACATTATTACAAAAACTAAAATTAACATAAAACATAGCTAATGACCCGTAAAAAGTAGAACGAAAGATTCTAAAAATTAATACTAGACACGACAATATTTGACGTTGTCAGGCAGGGACCGTGGCTGTTTTGGCAAAGGGAAAGACTTGTTCACCAAATGTTACGTGACGGGCAATAATAATTTTCCGTGTAGTTAAATCAAGACACTTGTAACCGCGATGGGAAGCTGGGTAGCTGATAAAGATGCACGGTGTAGCACAGGGTGCAAGTTTGTGAATGGAAGTGGAAGGTGTAAGTGGGTAACAGAGGCATCCGAATGTGCGGAGATGCTCATACGATGGGACCCGATGGTAAAGACTGGATGTAGGGGAGGCATTAGAATTGGCCTTGCTAGGGAGGATATTGTGAAGGTATGTGGCCATAGCTAACGCATGATGCCACATAGACGGAGGCATGTGAGCGTGAATTAGAAGGGTGCGAATAATATTATTGATTGTTCGAGTTTTGCGCTCGGCCTTTCCGTTTTGTGGGGACGTATTGGGACACGAAAAGCAAAAAAGCATTCCTTTAGCCGCAAAGAATTTATGGAGAGGGGAGTTATCGAACTCACGGCCGTTATCACATTGTAATGTTTTAATGGGACGATCAAATTGGGTTTTAATAATGGTGTAGAATGTGGTGAAAAAGACAAGAACTTGTGATTTATTGGTGATAAGAAAGGTCCATAGAAAATTGGTAAAATCGTCTAAAAACAGAACATAGTAACGGTGTCCCAAAGTGCTAAGAAATGGGGAAGTCCATAAATCCGAATGCAAAATATCAAAAGGGCTAATCGTATTTTCAAGTGACGCATGAAACGGAAGCTTGATATGCTTCCCTAATTGACATGAATGACAAACTGAAAAGCGATTAATAGGACTACAGGAAATGTTTTTATTGGTACGCAATGAATTAAAAATGGCCGAGCTAGGGTGGCCAAGCCGAGAATGCCAGGTAGTAGACGGAAAGGTAAGAAAAGCATGTGGTGTTGTGGAGACAGCATGGTGAGACGATTGAAGGGGGAAAAGATCACATGTGCTATGGCTTCTCATAATCGGCGTCCCCGTCTTGAGATCCTTCACAGTAAAACCAAGTGGGTCAAATTCTACGGAAACATTATTATCAGTTGTAAATTTTCGTACAGACACCAGATTTTTAATTATGCTGGGGACATGAAGGACATTGCGGAGGATCAGGGAGTTATGAGGTGAAGGTAAAGACGTGTTACCATGGCCCATAATAGGAATTAACCTACCATTTACGACTACAATATGACGTTTGTCACGCAAAAAAGAATAAGAAGAGAGTGTACCGTTATTTGACGTCATGTGAGACGATGCTCCCGTATCCATATAATGGTTATCATTGGGCTGCTGAAACGATAGAGTCTGCATAGCGGCAACAATGTCTGTTGGGACAAAAGCACCTGGAGTCGTCCCAATTGCAGTAGGCTGAGCAATGAAAGCCTGCTGGTGTCGTGGTCCTAGAATACCTGGAGAGCGATTGTTGCAAGGAGGAGCCATGTCCGTCGTGGGATAAGGGCAGGAGGGCACCGGCCATCCCTGATGTGGCTGCTGGTGCCACGGAGAGAGAGGGACCCACGTCCAGGTGGAACCAGACGCCTGTTGTTGTTGCTGCTGCTGTCCATATCGGCCCCCATTCTTGTTGTAATTTTTATTGGAACCACCATTATTACCCTTGCCCTTGGATTGACCACGGTGATGACGACCTCCCTTCCCTTTATTAGGTTGGGAACTAGATTTGTTATTGTCACCCCGCTGAGACGAGCGAGAGTCTAAATCAGATGAACCATCACCATCCGTCTGAGATGCAAAATTTGCGGAGTCAGTGGTGTTTGGTGCGGTTTTGGCACGGCAGCTTTCTTCGAGAGCCAACATAGAACGGGCCTTGTAGAATGGCGGAAGGGGATAGCTTTGTTGAATAAGAGTAGCAATCCCATCGTACCCATCAGAAACATGAGTGACGAGTTGAAGAACCAGGCGAGTATCAGAAACAGGGGTTCCGACATTCGCTAATTGATCAGCGATCATTTTGAGCGCCTGGAAATATGACGACACGTTAGGGTAATTATCCATATGGATATTGGTGAATTGTTGTTCGAGCATCACCGCGCGTGAATTCTTGTTATCGTTAAAGATGTCCTTGATACGATCCCAGGCCTGTTGAGCAGTGGCACCGGGTTCGAGTATAGTATGGAAGAGATCCAACGATATGGTACTATAAATCCATTGTTTCACAATGGCATCAAGACGATTCCATTGGTCATCTTTTTGGAAGACAACATTTTTAGGGGGAGAGATGTGATCGAGAACATCGAATGCTCGAGCAATGTTAAGGAATAGTTCTGCCCAGGAAGCATAATTCACATTCTCGTTTTCGAAGGTAATTTGCACGAAGTTTTCGATGTTGGAGACGGAGTATGCGGGGGTGGTAAGAGGGTTTTTGTGTGTCGTTCGTCATGAAAGATAAAAAAGGAAGAAGATTAAGGGAATGAAGGAAGAAGAAGAAGGCGGAAGCTAGGATATCAGTATGGTTACTGATACCATAAAAGTGTATAACCCCTTGAGTATTATTAACGGAAGAGCATCAAATATATACATGAGAACTAGCCTAAGTTAGAAGATCTCATCCCATGATTTAAGCCTCCAATCATGGGAATCCATAACTAAATTAGTTAATACAATCCCCTAACCAGACGACTTCACATTTGCTAGTTATGATCCCGAACGCTTACCAGTCTAGGCTGCAAGTTGGGTTGACTTTCGTTGTCGCGTAGGCAATCGAACTGGGCAAGGGAGTCTCACGGTGGCAGGTTCGTGTCTTGGTACTGCGATGAAGAGCATGATGGTGACGCTGCTAGTAGCAAGCGGCCATTGGTGGCTTGTCGCTGATGGAGGACGCAGAACGGAGCCATGGTGGCTGAACCACTGCTGCTCGAATAGAAAGAGCACGGTGGTCGTAAATCATAATGAGAATCAAGAGCGATAATGGCGGTCTGCTCCAGTACGAATATTGGCAAAATTGAGTCTAAGGTCGAACAAAGAAGAGGAGACGAGCAGGGTGGTCGTGAATGGTGTCGCTGCTCCTGCTTGCTCGTGGAGGAGTACGGTGGCCCTACTCGAGCCATGGTGGCTTGATTGATGCTGTTGGTTCGAACTATGGTGACTGAAGCGGTTGTCCTCGAATGATTGAAAGCATAGGTGACCGGGCGAGCAAGTAGGTGGCTGCTGTGGAGGTTCCTTATGACGGGCACGCCACGCAAGCGGTGGGAAAGTGGTGGTGCGTTGGAACTCGGGCCATGGTGGTCGATGCTGCTCTTGTGCCTCGGCTCCGGAACAGTGGTAGACAGACGGAGATGTGACATGGTATTGATGATGGAGATATAGGGTGATGTTTAATTTCTCATTGAGTTGGTAATGGTTGATGGGAAATGGGGAGTAACTTTGAACAAAGGATATGCTTCCACAAATGAACACCAGCATGTATAACTAGTAAACAAAGTGTGATGTCCATTAACATTGTTTTTATGGAACTTTGTTCAATTTAGTTAGCAAATGATTCCTCTGAACCCGCCTTCATTCGTTTCGCCTCACTATTCTTTAATATTTTCTCGGTTTAATTCCTACAAAATGTAACAACAAGAAGCAGTACAAATTCTCGGAAAATATCAATTACTCATGATAATTATAATAAAACTTATAATTACTAATTATTTCTAATTAAATAGTAAAATGAGCTATTAATCGATTAACACGCATAAAACTGAGCCAAATAAAGGAAATCGCGACTAAAATTATACTTATCACCGAGCCCGAGTTGTTCCGTGAGATCCGAGAAAAACAGGTAGCTGATTCTAAGTTAGAGGAGTTGCGTTATAAGTTAGAGTTTCGATCGTTTGGCTAGTGCTTATGTGGGTGAGATAGTCAGATATCATGGTGTGCCTTTAGAAATCATGTCCGATCGACATTCAAGATTTTGTTCCTGTTTTTGGCAAGCATTGAAAACGGCGATGAGCAGCAAGTTGATGATGAGTACAACTTTTCATGCCGCTACAGATGGACAAACAGAGCGAATGACAACATCAAATATTGTCGTGTCTAGTAGTAATTTTTAGAGTCTTTCGTTTTACTTTTTACGGGTCATTAGCTTTGTTTTATGTTAATTTTAGTTTTTGTAATAATGTTAGTATTTAGTATTTTAAGTCAATTTTGAGAGTCAAAACCCAAAAGTCAATGAAAGTCAAACCCGAAACCCGAGACCCAAAAACCCGGAAATTGGAGTGGGCTAGCAATAAATCACCAAGGCATGAAGACCAAACCCAATGGGTCAATGGAAGTCAAGGCGGGGGTCAAAAGTCCATGGGTCAACGAAAGTCAAGAAGGAAAGCAAGGGAAAAACGGGCAGTGCTCGACGCAGCCTGCGTCATCACGACGCAGCCTGCGTCAGCATGACGCAGCCTGCGTCGTAGGACGCAGCCTGCGTCCTTTCTCAGCACGGGATTTCTTCAATTTCTCGTCTTGTCTTTTGGAAGCCCACCTTTCAAGGCCCCTAGGTTTGCGGACCAAGGGTATTTAAGAAGAAAACTGAAGAGAGAGAGGGGGGCAAGCATACAACATTCAACATCATATTTTCCTTAGTTTTTCTCTACTTTGTTCTTCAACTTTGGCTCTTGTAATTTGATTTTATTTAGAAATTGGTTGTAATATGAAGACTATGGGTAGCTAATCTTTTCTTTGCTTAGTGTAATTTGAACAAGTTCTTCCTTTTAGCATTGTAAGACCTTTTTAATCCTTTCTCCTCTATTTAGTTCCATTTTCTTTTGTTTGAATTCCATTGTTGAATGAGTAGTTGTTGAGACTAACCATCCTAGCAATTGTTTGTTTGATTAATTGCTTTGTCTTGATGAATTTGGTTAATTTGTCTTGGTATTTGTTGAAGCAACCTTGAAAGATTGTAACTTTGGTTTAAAAGTTGGAATCTTTTGAGTGGAATTTGGGTTGTTGTGTATTTAGAACATGGTTTAATGTTTTATTACATGATTCTAGCATGTTTCTATGGTTTTGTGCTTAAAGCTTGCATCTTTATTTATGCTTATGTTTTAATAAGTATTGGTTGAGTTGTATTGGGTCATTTATGGGTGGTTTAATTCATAGTGGCTAATTCTTAGAAACTTGTAATAGATAATTAGAGGAAGAAAGGAAAGGAGGGGTCTTTACTTTGTTAATTGTAGGGAACTTGGGATAATTGCACTAAGTTACTTCTCCATATTTGAATATTTGAGTATTTAGTTGTTGTTGGTAATTTTAGACTTGATAATCAATTCTCATGAAAAACTTTCTCCCTATATGTTATCTACATGTTTTCCATTGTGAATATCATAGTTTGTAATTAAGTTAAGCCTTTGTTTTAATTAGTATCTTAATTAGTAATTAGTGTTTTGATTTGTGATTAGAGTCATTAGTTTTATTAATTGATATTTTGCAAGAGTCTAGATTAGATTATTTTTAGCTAATACCGCTTTCCCTTGGGTTCGATCCTTTTCTTACCCTTACTACCCTTTTTATTTAGGTTGGTTTGAGTCTAGATTTGGTTTTATAAATTGTTATTTGGCCTAGCTAATTTGCGGAATTAACGACACCGTGTTTTAGCATTGTCAGCGAACTATTCAGACTCTTGAAAACATGCTCCAAGCTTGTGCATTAGATTTTCAAGCAAGTTGGGAGAAGAATTTTCCTTTGGTCGAGTTTTCTTACAACAATTGCTATCGTGCAAGCATCAAGATGACTCCTTATGAAGCGTTGTACAGGAGAAAATGTTGCAGTCCGTTGTGTTGGGATCAAGCAAGTGAAGTTCGTGAATTGGGTCCTGACTAGCTTCAAGAAACCATTGATGGTGTCAAGTTAATTCGAGAAAGGATGAAGGCAACCCAAGACAGACATAAAACCTATGCAGATATGAGGCGGCGACCTTTGGAATTCGAGGTGGGTGACAAAGTTTTCCTTAAGGTTTCACCGATGAAAGGTGTTAGGCGGTTTGTGATCAAATGGAAGTTGAGTCCTAAATATGTTGGTCCTTACGTGGTGATCAAAAGGATCGGTCCAGTGGCGTACAAGTTGGAGTTACCAGCTAAGTTGGGGAGGGTTCATGACGTGTTCCATGTTTCTCAGTTGAGGTAGTATATTAGTGATCCTAGTCATGTCCTGCAAACGAAAATTTTGGAGATTGAGCCTAACCTGACCTATAAGGAGCGACTGATTCGCATCTTGGATAAGAAAAAAAAGCGCCTTAGAAATAAAATAGTACTCAGTACTACTAGTCAAGGTCCTTTAGAGGTGCGACAATTTGAAGGAGGAGACTTGGGAGACTCAAAACTCTATGTGAGCAAAGTATCCCTACATTTTTTAGAGAGGTAAGTAATTATTAGTCTTGCTTAATTCAATCCCTTCATTTACCTTCGTTATTCTCGCGTTAAGTTTTGAGGGCGAAACTTTTTAGAAGTTGGGGAGACTATAACACCCGCATTTTTCCGTCATAAATAATATTAATTTGTTACTAGTTAAATTTTTTTAATTTAAACGATTTTATAAGTTATCGTATTGAATTAACTCGATAATATGCTGTTTTAAAACCTTTCATATTTATGTGGTCACTAGACCATTTGTGTTTTTACTTTAAAAATAAAATAAAATGTGTAATGACTAATTTTTATCGTCTCATATTTTTATTAATAAAATTCATATTGAATTAAAATAGACCGCGTTATTTTATTATGGTACTAAATTGTCTTGAGATGAAAATTAATCGTTAAATATAATTATAAAAGGTTGCCTTGTGGAAAAAAAATTATAAAATAATGAGTTGCCTTGTGGAAAAAACTCATTAATTCCGTAAACAGTCAAATTACTTCTTCTCGTTCGTCCTTTGCTTATCAAACTCCCGCCTTTGGCAGCACCATTCTTTTTCATTTCTTAACGGATTTCAGTAATTTTTGCACCATCTTATTCATCTCGCGGTAAGCTTCGTATCGGTATTAAATTTACTTGATCTCGTTTCATATTTTGCGTTTCCCAGTAGTTTAAAAACGTGTATGTTTAAGCTCTTCCCGTTCCGTTTTCGACATAGGCTCAAACTTGGACGACCAGGACGCCGACACCTTCGAGGTTGATGATTCTATTAAAGATTAAGCGCTAAAAGGTAACGTAGACGATTGTCCTCGGTATTACGTTGCGGTTTTGCGGTCTTGTTTGCTAGTTTGGTTAAAAATCGTTCAAATGATCTATATGTTTGTTAATGTTGTTGCGTGATTTATTTTGTGGCTCTTTTGCTTTGTTCAGTGACGAAGTATATACAATGACTAGTTTTGCCATTAACATTTTCATATTTTTGACATAAAATAAATTCGTTTTGTCTCAAAGCTGATTTTTCGTAATACTACTGCCGTTATTCGGTTCTACTTCTCGTTTATACTGTTGAGTTGTTTTGTGAGTTTCGTGCTTGGAGTTCATGTATTGTGCTTGGGTTGTAAATTTTCAATGTATTACGTATCTGTGCATAGCCTATTTTATTTAAAATTGTACTGAGCGTTACGTTAGGTTTTTTCGCTGAATCGTAGGAGCTACTTGCTTTTTGCTTGACATGGTTTAGTTTGTTAAATATTTATGATAAAAAAATACGGAGTAATAATTTTATTAATCAAAGATTTCGGGTACAATCTCTAGGTATTCTCTGATTCAATTTCCGCAAATTAAATGTGTAGGAGGGTCTTGATTTGAAGACTTGATTCTCCTTTTACAAATTGGACTTGTTTCTCTTCAAACTGACGTCAACAGATGCTTGATGTCGGATCAAAAGGTAGTTTAATATTCAAATATATTTGACTATACAAAATTGGCCTATTGCAACATTTTGTGTGCAACACTGTGTACTTGTGTTGCAATTTAAGAGAAATTTTTTAAGTATGCAACACTTTGGTTACAAATGTTGCAAATCCTCCTTCCATTAAAACACAAACATTTCCTGCATTCTCATTAAGTCACATCATCAATCAACAATTTTTTCATTTATTTGGGTGGGCCATTTCTTTGAAACCCCAAAACATAATTTAGTTTTACTACTTTATTCACAGTTATTACTTCGTATTTGTCAATTTTAAGTTGGTCCTTTATATATTTGTTTATTCTTAAATATTTTATCATATTACCATATGTTTTGTAATCATATTAAAAAAATAATTGTGTTATAGATAAATATTTGTTACAGATAAATATAATATAAATTTTACGAGAAAATAATAACAAGATGTCTTTCCCTGTGAAATTCAAAAGAAAACAAAGAGTACAACATGGATCTAAAATGTCCGATTTAAACTTAATATTTATAGAAATAATTTTTTATGATGAAGAAATCAAATACCCAAAAAAAACACATCAATTAACTGATCTTATTTAATTTGGTTATTAAAATATAAAAAAAAACGGCTTTTACTTTCAATTTATGTAAATAAAATAGGACCAAATTTTCGAGGTTGTAATGTTGTGTGTCAGAAACACAAATAAATACTCCGTATTAACATCAACTATTCACCCATAAAAAAACCCAAAAAGCGGACTTTTATATGACGAAAAAGAAAAATCTCAAGGAAGAAAAAAACTTAATTAAAAAACTGAAAAAATAATATTAAATAATATAAAAGATAAATATGTTAATTCCTAATTAGAAATACAAATCTATTAATTGTCATACCTTAACCCAAAAGTAAAATGAATTCATTAGAAAACAATATTAAACTAATTTTATAGACCACTACTGTAATTTTTACGGGCTGAAATGAAGACATTTGAGCAGAATGATGGTATTGGATTGAGATTGAAATAATCAACTTAGATTGAAACATGCATATGTTTGTTCATTTGGGGATGCTAACAAGGAGGAGTGAATGAAAGGCGGCAGAGAATAGGCCGAGAGAGGGGGGGGCGTTTTACAATTTTGTGGTTTATATTTGGGGATTGGGGAAATTTAATGAGGGTTTGGTATGTGTATATGAGTCCAGGGTTTTTTAAAACTCATGTTGCACATATTTTACTTCGGTTTGATATGTGCATATGGGTTGAGAGTTTGATATGATAAGGCGAGTAAATTGGTACCTACAAGGTGGTAAAGTGTGTGCAACTTAATTATAGCTAGAGGTGGACACCAGGCCGGGTCAAGGACCAACCCATGTGAAGAAGCGGATTGTGCCAAATATGACCCGATAATAACCCGAACATTTAGGTCAAGACATGCGCGACCCATGACTCGACCCGAAATTAGGTACATTTTTATATAAAAAAAATAGTTTAAAGCAATTAAAACTAATATAAATGGTAAAATAATTAAAAATTCCAATTTTTTGAAATAACATATGCTCATGTTTGTTATAAAGCAAAAGTTGTAACGCATAACTAATTACTGAAATAAATACTATATGAATATAGTTAATCTTTGTAACGTAAATGTAACAACTGATCAATCTAATACTTCATTGTCAAACTTTATATAAATAACATATTTATTTAGTTAAATATAGTTTATTACAGTTTTGAATAACAACCCCCAACCCCGTGCAATCTTGCACGGGGTTAAAAGTAGTACTAATATAATGCAACATTTGTATGTAAGTGTTGCATGTTATTTTCATAAATGCAAAATTTTTATGTAATGGTTGCTTTAAGTTATTAAACATAGTTATAGTATAACACACTATTTTTATAATAAAAAATGTAATTTACCTTAAACGTAACTTTTTATGCATTGACAAATCTAATTATATATCCATATCTTACCGAATTAAATAGGACTTGATCAATTTGCAATGAAACATTCCCTTATGATGACTTTACATTATTTAACCTATAAAATTACATGGCGCGAATGTAGTTAATGACCTAATCTAATATCGACCTGACTAAAACCTATCTGAACCAAAATAACAAAACTAAACTCGATTCAAAATCAAATAAACCAACCATTTTACATTTGACGTAGTTACTCGAAATTAAGAGTTAAATGAATATCTAGTTTATACTCCCTCTATCCCGGTCAATTATTTTCCTATTCAGTTTTTAGGTGTCTCAGACACTGCTGTGCTTTTTATATTTGGGATGATTTTTATGAGTAATTTGATCACCAAATAGGACTATTGTCCACTTGTCATCCATTAAGTGGAACCACAAATGATGCCCACTTTTTCCTTTGTTTTTGTGACAAAATAACAGAACAATTCACTTATGTGTCAAATAAAGTTGACTTCAATCCCCCTTATACTAAAAGATTAAGTCTATCCATTAATTTACCCTCCAAAATGAACCCACTAAATAAGGAAACAAAATGAAGAGATATTTCATTAACACATAATATTTTCATTAAGATATAATATTTTCATTAAGAGATAAAGTTTGCATGAAACTAAAACTTTAATTTTTTTCATTAAAATCATATAAATGATATCATTAGTTGTTTGATTAGTTTTTTCTTTTCAATTATTTTTCTCAAATAAAAAATGTGATTAAGGATGATAAATATGAAAAATTAATTGTTTGTCATTTACAATCTAAGTATAATACGCTGAAAAATAACCTCTATATAAACATTGCACGGGGTCTATACTAGTATATGTTTTAAGACGTCAAGACTTACAAGTTAGTACCCTTCATAGTTGGATACCCATTGCACTAAACCCGTATACCATATACGTTGATATTTGATAATTTGTTCATTTGTGTTAAGTTCATCTGATCTGAACCTTCAAATACTTCACCAAAGGTTCTCTTACTAATGTAACTTCGCCACCACCATCTCCGATCGACGCACCAGACACTCTTCCTAATGGCGCTCATCACCACCTGCGATTGAACGTCACCCCACTTAAGGTTGGGCTTTCTATGTTAAATTAATTTCTAACTTTGTTTTTGGGGAATAAATTAGGGTTTCCTGGAATCAGCCCGATGTTCGCACCATTAGAACCCGTCTTTATTTTATTGATTGATTTTTAATTAATATCTCCATATTTAAGTACTTCTTGTACTTTGGTATGTTGATTATTACTTGTGCAATTGAACTGAGTTGGTAGGATTGTACCATAGTTGAGGCTACTACTTTTAATTACTGAAGAATATCTTCATGTGTTATATTGACTCTATCAACAAACGTTATTTCAGTTTAATCCTTCCGTTCTAATCGTTTGTTTACCTTCGATTAAAATACTTTTCACAAAGAATAAATAAGGTAAACAAATGAATGAGACGGAGCGAGTATTTGTTTCTACCTGTTTCAACTTGCTTTTCGAATGAGAATCCATAAGCTTTTATGAGATTTCTTAGTTTAGTGATCAAGTTTGAGAGTATATGCGTGTATACTTGTGTGATTTTGTTGCATGGATGTTTTTAGTGCCGCATTTGGTCTGTTTTTGTGAGCATTACCAAGCCTATAGTGGCTCGAGTTTCTAGTTGATTTATGGGATTGAGGGAAGGTGTTGCGTTCACAAATTCACTTATGGCAATGGTTCAGCTATTTAATTTGTGCATGCCAATGGCCTTAGTATGTATCATTCCCTCTAAATGTCTTATTTTAACATCTAACTACCCTCTTCTGTATTAGTATTAATATCCATGGTGCTTAGTTGATTTTGTTATCATAATAATGACAAGATGTGTACGTCTTCCACTAACTATTTGGTAATAAAGTTAAATGAGCCACTGAGCTAGTTTGAAATATTTGCATGTTGGCATAGTGCAATGCTGTCGTTTTTTAAATTATTGGTAGCTGTAGGGTAGGGTATACTGTGACACCCTCAAATTTGCGGAAAGAAAAAAATAATTTAAATACATAACGAAGGTGTCATAAAACAAAAAGGGTCATTACAAAACGGAAAATAATATTATACATACGAATTATACAAGACGGGAGACATATCTCCCGTATAAATACTGAAATGAAAGAGTGTATAATAATATACAATCTAAGAACCGAATATAGGTCCAAGGTAAATACTTCGCTCGCTAGCTCGTCAATGTACCCAATGTATGCATTCACCACCTGTTCGACCGCATTACATATAAACACGGAAGCCACAGTCAGTGGGGAGTAACTCCGAGTTCTCCCAGCCACGAAATGTCGAGTTTGATGAAACATGAATAACATAAAAGCAATGTATATGGAAAATACAAAACTTCAACATATATGATATGCTTTTCATGTTATGAAACAGATAACTAACAAATAACCTAGCATGTGAAAGCTATCATGTGAAACCGATAATAAACTATAACTCGAGGTAGGGAAGCTGGTATGCTAGCTCAGAGGTTCCTCTCAGAAACATTGCCATGATACACTCAAACCCTAATCAACACGTAATCATGTGAATCAGTTAACAATCGGTAATCCAAACTCTATCAATCCTAGCCGGCTTGCATCTCACCTTCTAGAACTCATAGAAGCATACAAACATGAAAGACCAATACTTCTATAAACAGGCATAAGTTCCTAGGGCGGCCAATAGTCATCTGTAACTCGAGGCTATACCACAAGGTAGGAAAACATCCTAGTCCTAGACTGATCAGACCTAGCGACAACAGCTATTCCATGCCCCGTCCCATGACATAACCGTCTATGAGAAACTCTACTAGGCGACCCCCTAAGCAGAGATGGCTAGTACTTAAGCTGGCTCCATTCCCAAAATGAATCGGTAGCCATGCCCCGACTTGGATATAACCCCACCAAGCCGAGACACAAAAGCTATCAAGCAGTGAACTCCATATGCTCGTTAAAGATAGTACGGGCCTATCAATGTCATGGTCCAAGCTACTCATTTAGAATTAGAATGGTCAAGCCGCCATATCTCATAATTCTCTATGGGTACTTAGTCAACACGACACCAACCATATAATAAAACAGTCACGGGAAAAACATCCTATCATGTGACTATTGCATATAAATCGTAATCAAATATCATATCGCCTCATATCTACTAAGGCTAAATCATTAATTAAATACAACCTTACCTGAAGACAAATCCCCGACCCGAGTCCCGCGACGGGTCATCAGTCAAAACGGGGCTGACTAGATCTTAGTTTGACCAAACCCGTTTGGCCAAACCGGCTAGAAACGGAGTCTTAGCCATCGAGGCTTGAACATAAGAACATCATATTCATTTCATGTTATTTCATTAA
>JAIUZE010013990.1:0-31362 GCA_022085475.1 Heliosperma pusillum
TTTACATTGAAGAGGTCGTACTTCTTCAAGTAAAATTTACCAGGTCACATACCTGACCATCATGCATGGAGTCCATTACAAATCGTATGACTCTAAGCCATATCAAGAAGTTGGGACTAAAAACAGTCTTTTATAAGTCGCATATTAGAATTCATCACTATAAAGGAGCGATAAAATTCCACCTGACCTCCTAGGTTCCGAAGAAACAACTACTGAACAAGCAATGAGAAAAACTTTTTCCGGACCATATGCTCAGTTTGTGGCTCTTGAAACATTTTCTCCCACTCTGTCTTATCAATAAATAATCGTATTTTTATTGAAAGACAGCATCACGAGTCACAAACGCTTTGTTCTCGTGGTCAATGTGGGATTATTGAGCACTTGTTTCATTCAAATAACTTATAAATTAGGTACGCTACCTACCCATATCGTATATGGAATGAAATCAGACTGTTTTAACTGTGTTTTAATATGGTGGGAAAAGAAATAGCAGACAAAAAATATTAAGATCCCAAGGTTAGTCAAATGGCTCATTTTGACTTGACAAAGACAAAACCATATCGTATAAGGTTCTGTTTCTCTATTCAACAACACCTTATCTAATAAAGTGTGTTAGAGAAGTTAACTTGTGAAACCATTTCACAATACTTTTGGTGAAAATCAAAGTCAATACTTAGATATTTATAGTTACAATTTAGTCGTAAGTCGTTGATCTAATGCTCTTAGTGGTTAACTACTTCACATTGAAGCTCTTTGAACTTTTCAAAGATTTCTCTTAGCACCTCATTAAGTAGAATCAAACATAATATCTACTTAAATCGTTGGTAAATAAAGTGAAATAGTCATAACCATCTCTGGTTGTGTTTGTTATTGGACCACGCATATTCTTATGTAATAGAGCCAATAACTCACTAGTTCGATTTCCTTTTAAATAAAAGGGCACGAATCATCTTGCCTTGAATACAAGATTTGCACGCACCATAAGATTCAAAATCAGATGGTTTAGGGATAGTTGTCAATACTAGCCTCTTAATGTGCTACACAATCCAGACTTAAGATTAGATAAGGGTCACCAATTTTGAGCCTTTACAATCTATATGACAAGTAATTTACTAGTTTAGATCAAGAATATAATTACCTTTGATTGGTATGGGATAACCATTGACCAATTATAGGCATAAAAAGATACAACGTTTGTTCTATTCACAAAAGTGAAACACTTGTGTCGTACACTTAAGTGGATACTATATTCTTTATTTAGAGGTTATGTACACAATAACGTTTATTAAAGTATACCTCTAAATCCAAAACTAGATTGATCACATTATAACTTTTATATGTTTCTATAGAAATAAAACTACAATAGTTATATTTCCCTTGTAGGTCGACATTTAATCATGGTTAGTCGTCGCACGAATCATTATTATATGCATTGAATACATTGATGAAAACCATGATGGGTATCTAATACCCAAACTTGCATTTTAGCAAAATAAATGTCGATCATATAGATATTATGGGTGACAATAGTACACCCAATTTCTAACTCTTTAGAAAACTTGGGGCAGATTCTTTTCTTGTGTCCTACACTTTAAAATAGAATCGTCAAAAGTTGGGTTCGACACCTTGCTTGGGTTTTGACTTTACTATTCAAAATAGTCTTGCCTTTATCCCTTGCCTTGTGTCAAAGTCGAGCCAACCTACTCTTGAACCTCGTCTTAACAATTAAGAATATAAACATCATTCTTATTGCTCCCACTCACTTTCATGAATCTCTACTTAGACAAGTATATTGGAATTATTGTGAAGACTATTCTTCATTTCATTCATGGTTTTACCTTCAAAAGGATAAACATTTCATGATGTGACTACGGTATTTGGTTATTCACGATTTTAAATAAATCAATTAACCTAGTCGTCCCAACTGATTTGGCCTCTTTTGAGGTAAGCCTCGATAAGGAGTATAATGACGACATACCAAAATACAAATATTTTCTTTGGAACAAAATTTGATGTACCATTGTTATGAGAAGACGTCACAAAATATTCAAAAAACGCTTTTGACTAAGTGTGACTTATTCATTTACTCTTCATAAGAGACATTTGCAATGGTGAATATGAGGATCAAAAGATAAAATTCATTTTGTCTTTAGCTACGGTGGTATAAACGAAGATTGCAATCAAAATGCTACCGTATAAAATAATGGAAACCCTTTCCATGATTGAACGGATTTACAAGTTCATAGAAGGATAAAATATTTGTCATTTGCGCGTATAAAATAAATCTCAAACGGAAAATAAACATTCATCGCTTAAATATAATTTACTTGTAAAACAATTTTAAACAAGTCACTCATATAATGACCCCTCACGAAATTATATAAGTGATTCCAAGACCCATCTTTAGAAAAAATAGTCATCGTATACTACATTTATCTAAAAATGGTAAGTCAATACTTGACTAATTCTACACTTAGAACTCTTGGTTGACGGATTTCCAACTACATCCCTCTCCTAGTCCCCAAGATAACGCTTAATCTCGTTGAAGTTCCCGATCCAATTTTTGGCTTATCGCATCACCCTCTTACCGAGGTAAAAAGGGACCACGAGCGTGTAGCCGCTAATGACACGGGTTCATAGGTGTTACTAATTGGTAAGGCTAAATCTCAATTTTTTTAAGTTATGTGAGAGGTCTTGTCAATTTTGTTATTAATTCCCTATAAGCGAACTAAGTCGGTGAATTTTAAATAACGTTGAATTGACAATAACGGTAAATAAAATGCATGTGTGACGATTTTGGCATGAGCGAAAATAAAGCAAGCAACCAAGCAACAATAAAATCCTAGTATGGCCACCTAGCTAATCGGAAACCAACTCCTTGGTCCCTTGCCTCTTCACTTGGAATACCTTCCAAAATGGCACCGTCTTGAGGGAGTCACCGGTCTTCATAAAAATAATTACAAATATACAAATATACAAATTCCTATTATACATTTATTCTATAAACTAAAATTATTAAATTATACAAACCGGCGATACGAGATCGCAATAAAATTACAACCAAACCGTTATTCCCTTACATTACGGGTAATAACGATTAAAAATAACTAGGCCATACTAGGTACAAAAATTTGCATAAATTATTAAATAAATGACATTCATTCATTCAACCATAAATTAAATAAATTGCTGCAAAAATTCATGCCAAAATCGTCCTAGATTCAATTCATGCTCATTGTAGCTCGATTTTTCCGGGATTTATTGATTTTTAACCATTAAAAAATCACTATCAACATTCAACATTTAAATCGCATTTAAATTCAAACTAATTAACTAAACTGATTTAGAACTCAAAATTAGTCACTACTAATTTTGTTGGTCATTAATTAGATCGATTTGATTTCATTTGCTAAATATTACGGTTTAATCATAACAATTATGAAATAAAACCAAAATAAAATATAAACATCATAAAATTTGAAACCAAAAATTTTGTACATTCTGGAAAAATTCCAGGAACTATAAAAATAAAAAACATTTGCTCAAAAAATTTAAATTAATTTTATGAACAAATAGCTTTGTATTTAATGGTTTTATCAAATAAAAACATTCGATATAGTAAAACAGTGAAACAAATTATGAAATTTCACCGAGAGTATCAACATCAGAATGTGAAATGTACAAAAAAATCCCAAGACCAGAAATGGACGTTTCATTTTTATGTACATTATAATCTCATATTATCGACTTTTATCGTATAAAAATCAATGAACATGCAATACATAAGTAAAATTCACGAAATTTTACTTACAATATGTAAGAAATGCATGTGAGATCATATTAAAATTTCATGGCCAAAATAAACATGCAACTATTTTTAGTTAACTTTTAACTCATAAAATGCATGTTAACTCGGTTTAAACGCCAAAAATCAAAATAAATAGCAAATTAATCCCTAAAATCACGAAATTTAACCACAAACATTTTGAGGTCAGTAGGTATACATGCACCCAAATCTTTTGTCAGAATCGTATTTTAACTCAAATCTTTTGATTTATTAATTATCTTATAACTTTAATAAAATGTCCAAAATGAACATGCATGCTACAAGCTAGCTCTGATACCAATTGAAAGTCCATAGACCTTAATTAGACTCCTCTAATTAATTACTAAATTACTTTTTAATTTAGTTTATAATGATCTATGTAACATGCATGCAAATATAAAGACATTTACATAAAAGAAGAAATTTCCTCACATTGATATGGAAATTATATGGGCACAACAAGAACTCCTTCTTGTTGTTCTTGAGCTATAAATATGGATGAACACAAGAAATCTCCAAACTAGAAGACCTCCTTCAAGTTGCACCAAGATGACACCAAATAATCTACCCTTATTATTAACTAGATAATAAGATAGATATAATACTACTAATATTATGACTATATTACTACACTAGTAATACTTAGTAAATATTAGTATATGAGAGTTTTAGTGAGAAGAAGGATTTTAGAAAGAAGTATGACAATTGCACAAAATGAAGTGATCAAAAATGAACAACCATTTTCTCATTATAAGGCCACTTTGGCCGGATGATATTAGTCCATAAAGGACTCTTATTTTGTTCAATTTGATCACATGCATTTGAGTGGAGTGTTGTAGTATAAGTGATGATTGTTTTCAACTTGTTATGTCACTTTCAATAAGTAACTAAAGAGTAAAAACAAGAACAAAAATCATCACCCTTCCAACTACAATCCAACCGGCCATTTTGGCCTAGTTAGGTCCATTTTGATTTTTGATATTTGTCTCACAAATACTTATTGATCATATGGTTAATTATCTTGTATAATTAAGTGTTAATTTGATCATATAACAATTATATGACTCAATTAAATAAATAATATGTACTTAACATTTTAAGTAATATTTTACCATTATATCAATATATAATGGGTCCCACAATGCTTAGTTAATTTATTTTACAACTCCTTGTAAATATAATTAACTAATTACCTCTATCTCAAAACCTCAACTAATTTAGTAATTTAACGATTAATTACTAAGTTAAATCTTATTTAATCGTATTAAAATAAGATATAAATTTATTAGTCAATTATCGCATAATTGAAAAATAAGTTTAATCGAATTTGAGTTCTTAACTCAATTTCTAATAATTAACTCTCGTACATATCGAATATATGTAATGTACTAATTAACTATATCGTATACAAATAATTAGTTACTATTTGGATTTCATCCTTTAGGTGTGACCGAAAGGGATCAGTTGATCACCGTCGTCAAACGACAATAACGTCAAACTCTAGTCAGCCAACCGTTATTGATTTACGTTAATCAACTGACTAATCATATATATAGTCAATAAATATCCCAATTATATTCCTTAATAAGATTTATCATGTGGTGCACTTTTGTGGAGGACACCTACTCCAACAGACATATCCCTGAAATTTGCGTGATGTTACTCTAAATGTACATTTTCGAGGATTGAGTCTCATGTTGTATTTGCGCAATTTGATGAAGAACTTGCGAAGGTTGTCGATGTGCCCCTTTCTGTCCTAGGACTTGACAATCATATCATCTACGTACACCTCTACTTATTTATGCATCATATCATGTAAGAACGTAGTCGCGGTACGTTGATATGTAGCTCCGGCATTAATTAGCCCAAATGGCATAACCGTGTAGCAATATCTGCCCCATTGAGTGACGAAAGGTGTCTTATGCATATCTTCCTCGACCATTTTGATCTGATTATATCTGGCATACCCATCCATGAAGGATAACAACGCGTGATCTGCTATATTATCTACCAATATGTCGATATGTGGTAAAGGGAAATCGTCTTCGGGACATGCTTTGTTCTAGTCTCTAAAATCAACATAGACCCGGATTCGCCCATCCTTTTTGGGTAGAGGGACTATGTTAGCCACCCAGTCAAAGTACTCGGAAAATTTGATGAACCCGACTTTGAATTGCTTATTGACTTCTTCTATGATCTTAAGAGCCCATTCAGTCCTCATTCGACGAAGCTTCTGCTTTACAGGTTTGAAGCCCGGTTTGATTGGAATTCTGTGTTCTGAAAAATTTATGTCGATCCCTGGCATGTCCTTGTAGGACCAAGCGAAAACGTCTTTGAACTCGTGGAGGATGTCGACGAAACAGGCCCTTTCGGTTGGGTTTAAAGTCATCCCTATCATAAGCTCTTGGGGTTCTAGTTCGGTTCTTACGTCGTTGGGTTCAGTATTTTCTATGTTTGGTGCCCCTTCCCCCTCATGTAGTATTTATTTAATTATATAGGGAGGTAATTCGATTGAGTCTGGGCCAGGATCATCCTCATTATAATCAAAAATAGAATTGCATTCAAAACAACACAAGGAGTAAGTAGAATCCGATTTATTCATATTAAAATTTCAAAATAGCTGAAACAAAGAGGCCATATGTTCAGTAGTCAGTGGCGGTAAGGGAACAGTTGTTGGGACATTTCCCAAGCTGCTGTTATTATTTGATGCTAAGCTAGGAGGAACAAAGGGATGAGGGTGACAACATGAGGAGACTCTCTAGGAACTTCGCTAGACTCAGACTCAGACTCCGACTCCGACTCTGACTCAAATTCATTGTCTCTTGGTTCTTCTTTGCACATCTCTTCTTCTCCTGTAGTGACCTTGAAGGGCTTTCCTTGATTGTTGGTCCAATTGATCGACTTTCTCCATCCTTTCGGCTGACTTGAGCCCGCGTATGTGATCAACGCTGTAGGGTTGAAATGATCGTCGTGAAGTATCATGGTAATGATCTCATCCTGTGCAGCTCTAACGAATCGATCCTCCCCAAATAGAAGACTAACAGCTTGCTCGTCTAAACAAGGTGTTTGGCGGGTTTTGAGGGTAGGAACCGTTTCTGAGGGGATAAAGTAGCAATCGTTGAAGACCTCGATTCCAGCTAATTGTATAACCTTATAGTGCCATGGTTCGGGAAATCCGTGAAAGTGTTCTTGACTCCCCTCCCTAACGAAGTATCCATTTAGAATAAGGAGATAAAGTTGCATCTGGATTCCTCTTCTTTTACGATTTTGGACTTGATTAAGCATATCTAGGGTTTCTTCCTTTGTGAGTTTGTACCCCAATCCTAATGATATCTTTCCAGAATTCCCCTTTTTGTAAGGTGCAACGGTACTCTTTCTGATGGGGTTCAATGGCATTCCTGGGAAGTATTCATGGGATTTGAGTATATGGTTAACCACTAAGTTGGAGTATGGGTCGAAGTATAGAGGTGCCAATTCAATCTCTACGAGATTTAAGCTCTGAAATCCTCCAAGCTCATATACTGGATTTGTGACTACTTGGTTTCTAGAAATTTTTTCTATTACGACCTTGATAGGTGACAAAGTGATCGTCACTACTTTCCCATCTTGAGGAATTTTGATCTTTTGGTGAAAGGTGGATGTTACCGCTATAAAAGCGTGAATCCAAGGCCTCCCTAGAATTATATTAAAAGATGCTTCGATGTCCTTCGCTCAATTGGCCCAGTGGCTATAGTGAGGTTGGCTAGCCCTACTACCATACATCGTGTTCCATCATATGCTCGAACACCTTGGTTGGAACGAGTCCAGTCTGATTCTTTCATGCCTAACTTACGTGCTGTTTTTAGTGGTATGACGTTGACTGCGGAGCCATCATCTACTAAAGTCATTGGTACATTGTTCTTTATCATGTGATTGTGATATACATAGCGAGATTGTGACTGGCGCCAAAACGAGGCAAATCCTCATCTTAAAAAGTAACTGGGTTACTTAGCTTAACTGAGTCTTGGAGGACCAAGTTGACTACGTCGTCAGGTGTAGAGTCGTGTGCTACATTCAACTTTGCCAATGCTTGTAATAATGCTTGGCGATGGGGAAATGAACTCGTAACTAACTGCCAGACTGAAAGATCAACCTTTGTCTTCTGTAGTTGTTTCAGTAGATGGTCGGTAGATGTATTTTCACATACATTTGGGGTGACAACATTGGTGTTAGCAACTGGACCATTAATGGTAGGACCATTTTGAGGGACATTTGTATAAGGACGCTCTGAACGAGTAAGATAGTCTATATCTTGATCTTCTCTAGCCTTGACTGTATCTTCACTATCTTTGACTTGATGATGTTCCGTGAGGTATTCACACTCATCCTCATCTGCCCATATCCCGTTGACGGTATTGAGTTCTCTCAATCTGACGAATTCGGCATCCAAAGTGATTATTCGCTCCACTAGATTATCACATGTTGTGATTACCTCTTGCATCGCAGACTCTTGAGATAGAACTAGAATTCGCGGTATGCTTTCCTGGGGTGTGGCACATGGAGTGTGTAGGGATGCTACAATGGTTTCAAGCTCTAAAACTTGCCTACTTACACTCTTAGCCCATGCGATAAAGTCGTCGATGATAGGAGAAATGGTGGAATATCTTCCTTCATCTTCCAACATATGAACTTCATCTTTCGATTGGGGAGATGAGGTGTGAACAATCTAAGGTGGATTCTTCATCTGTAACCATCAGAATGCCAAGAGTATTCTGAGTATTATTAGGCTTGCTTCCAGGAGGTATGGGTAGACGACCATCTTCAATCATATCTTGAATGACATGCCTCAATATTTAGCATTTCTCTATATCATGCCCTTTGCCTCTATGGTATTCGCACTATGCGTTCTCATCCCAGAATCTAGTTTTCTTTTCCGGATTAAGCGTAGGTCCAATCGGTTGGAGCTTGCCTTGCTGTATCAACCTTTTCAAGGCATTGGAATACGTATCACCGATGCTTGTGAATTTCCTTTGTGAATTGTTCTTTGTTTAGGATTCGACAAGATTGACTTCATCGGTCTTTTTAGTAGAGCCATAAGAACGATTCGTTGAGCCTTGATATCCGTGACCTACCGTTTTGGACAAGAGCCCTTTTCAGATGTCGTCTTCAATTCTTGTTCCTAGCACAGTTAAGTCTTTGAAAGACTTTATGTTCTGGTATCTCAGGTGGTTTGCATAAACAGGTCTCAAATTGTTCACGAACCTTTTCACAAGAATAGCTTCATATGGACGTTCAACAAGTTGTGTGATAGTGTTCCTCCACCTACTTAGGAAGTCGGTGAAACCTTCTTTCTCATTTTGGGTAAGAACCTCTAGAGTGCGCATATTGACTTAAATCTCAGCATTGTCTGCGTATTGCTTGGCGAACTCGATTGCGGCATCATCCCAGGTTGCAAGTTTCTTATGTTCCAGAGAATCTCCAAACTCTCAGATTTTTGGATTCATAAACTAATTTGTTTACATGGGTTGCTTTGGTTTATATAGACCAAAGAACATACAAAAGCATCTACTTTATCTTACACAAGTTTAAACATTAAGGTCTAAACATAAGCCTAGGTACTAGAGAATCCTCCTAGCTCTTGATTTATTGAGAAAAGAGTTGGACCATCTGCATTTTCTAAGATAGCACAAAGAGAGAGGAATCAAAAGAGCCTTTAAGTCCAATAGAGCTTGTTTTGCCAAAAGGGGAAGATTGAAAGATGTGTGAGCTGATGGACTAGGCTTGCACGTTCCTCAAGAGACCTACACGGATAGCAAAGCAGCAGCAACATGACCATTAGCTGCTTCTCCAATGTTCCATTTCAACATCGTCACAAAACGCGAGCCAAACTTGAAACCACTTACGATGTGAGCTACGTTATGGCTGATGAGGATCTCCTTTTCATTGTCGAGTAATGCTCCTGCATCATTCTCCCCTTCTTTTTGAGAAATTTGCCTCAAATTTTTGTCATCTAGATACAGGGATAGGTCTCCCACGTTGAATGTGGCACTTACGCCCCCATATTCACTTGGTAACTCGAGTTTGTAAGCATTTGGACCGTAGCATTCCAAGACTTTGAACGGACCATCTGCTCTTGGCATAAGCTTATTCTTCCTCTTAGAAGGAAATCGTTCCTTCCTCAAATGTAGCCATACAAGATCTCCTACTTTGAAAACGGGCTATTTGCGATGTTTGTTCGCCTTCTCCCTATACTTTGCATTTGCCTTCTCAATTTGAGCTCGGACTTGCTCACAAGTACGAAAAAAATGTAGTTTGCCTATTTTTTGCCTCGAAACTCATGAGATCTTTCTTTGGAATCGGAACCAAGTCAATTGGCAGAAATGGATTGACTCCATACACATTTTCGAATTGAGCTCGACCAGTAGTAACAGATGGAGTTCTATTGTAAGCAAACTCGGCATGTGCAAGTTTAACATTCCAATCCTTTGTGCTCTTGCTAACTATTCCCCTCAACAAACTTCCAAGGGTGCGATTTTTTGCTTCGGTCTGCCCATCGGTTTGAGGATGGTGGGAAGTACTAAATAGCAGCTTCGTCCCCATCAACCGCCATAAGGTCTTCCAAAAACAACTAAGGAACTTCCCGTCTTGATCCGATACAATGGTAAGAGGTATCCCATGTAAACGAACCACTTCCTTATAGTACAAATCAGCAACATTCGTGGCATCATCAGTCTTGTGACTAGGAATGAAATGAGCCATCTTTGAAAACCGATCAACAACAAGCATTATCGAGTCTTGACCACGCTGAGTTCTAGGTAACCCTAGTATAAACTCCATACTCACATCGCTCCAAGGCTGTTTCGGGAATGGTAATGGCGTGTACAGCCCCTTAGAAAACGAACTCTTCGCCTTTTGACACACAACACACTTAGACACGATTTCTTGGACATCTTTAATCATCTTTGGCCAATAAAAATGCCCGCTTGCAATATCGTAAGTCTTGTGAGAACCGAAATGACCAGCTATCGCTCCTCCATGAGCTTCACGAATTAGCAGCAAAGTCGATTTCCCTTGAATAAAAACCCATCTTGCAAGGTATAAACTCCATTAGGCTCAACTATTTCTTTAGAAAATGATGGATCAGACTTGTACAACTCTTTAATGTGTTCAAATCCCAACAATCTCGCATCAAGCTCAATCAACAATCAATGCCTTCGAGAAAGTGCATCAGCTACAATATTTGAACTCCCCGTTTTATACTTTGATGAGAATGTAAATGATTGCAAGAACTCGACCCATTTGGCATGTCTCAGATTCAATTTTTGTTGCCCATGAATATGTTTAAGAGCTTCGTGATCGGAATGTAACACGAATGGTTTCGGGCGCACGTAATGACTCCAATTGTCCAATGCCCTCCTAATGGCATAAAACTCTTTGTCATAAGTCGAATAGTTCAATCTCGCACCACCTAGTTTCTCGCTGAAGACGCAATGGGCCGCTTCTCTTGGACCAATACAGCACCAATACCCACAAAACTTGCATCGCATTCGACTTCAAACAGTTTGTCGAAGTTAGGGAGCGCTAAAACAGGTCCGGAGCACAACTTACACTTCACTTCTTCGAATTCCGTTTGGGCACTAGGAGTCCACACAAACCCTCCTTTCTTGGTTAGTTCTGTAACTGGGGCTATGATCGAACTAAACCCTTGAATGAATCGCCTATAAAAGGATGCTAACCCATGGAAACTTCGAACCTCGATTGTCGATTTAGGTACTGGCCAGGCCTGAATTGCATCGACTTTAGAAGCATCCATACTCACACCATATTTACTAACAATATACCCAAGAAACACCACACTTGGTACCATGAACATACACTTCTCAAGCTTGCCAAATAATTTCTGTTTTCTCATTACTTCGAACACTAACCTGAGATGCTGCTTGTATTCCTCTTCACTCTTGCTATAAATCAGTATATCATCGAGATATACAACCACAAATTTGTTAAGGAAATGCCTCAACACTTCATTCATTAGCCTCATAAACAAACTAGGTGCACTCATCTCCCTCTCGAATTACGAGCCATTCATACAACCCTTGCTTTGTTTTGAATGCGGTCTTCCACTCATCTCCCTCTCGAATTCTCATTTGATGATAATCACTCCTTAAATCCAGCTTTGAGAGCACGAACGAACCATAAAGTTCATCGGGCATATTGTCAAGTCTAGGCATAGGAAAGCGATATTTGATGGTAAT
Organism: Heliosperma pusillum; assembly: GCA_022085475.1. Classification (NCBI taxonomy): domain Eukaryota; kingdom Viridiplantae; phylum Streptophyta; class Magnoliopsida; order Caryophyllales; family Caryophyllaceae; genus Heliosperma; species Heliosperma pusillum. Next base: position 12,061 of record JAIUZE010013990.1, read on the forward strand.
ATTATTCACCACTCTACTATCAATACACATTCGCCAAGTCCCTTTTTTTTCGGTACTAATAGAGCTGGTACCGCACATGGACTCAAAATCTCCTTTACATACCCTCGGTCCATCAACTCTTGCACTTGCCTTTGAAACTGTTTAGCTTCCTCGAGATTACACCTATAGGCTGGTTTGTTGGGTAATGCCGCACCTGGAACTAAATCGATCTTGTGCTCAATCCCCCTATTTGGTGGTAACCCAACATGTAGCTCATCGGGAAACACATCCCTAAACTCCTCTAACAACTCTTGAACAAGTCTTGTGTTTCTTTTTTCACACCCCACTTCACGCACAACCAGCAAGTATGCCGGTTCCCCTCTCATCACAACTCCCTCGGCCTCACTTGCCTCCAAGAACAGGCTGTCCTTAGGGACATGCTTCTTTTTTTTACTCGGTGATAAGGGTTTAACATGATATTTAGCATTACCTTTGGACACAACATAAACATTACTCCAACCATCGTGTTCAACCCTTCGATCAAATTGCCATGGCCTACCCAACAATACATGAAAAGCATTCATCGGGATTACATCACATAATATTTCATCTTCATATGGTCCTAGTTTCAAAGAAACTAAGGCCTGTTTCTTAACAAATATCCCATTATTCCTATCAAACCAATGCAATTTATATGGTTTAGGGTGACTATTAGTAGGTAGTTTCATATTTTCAACAAGCTCCCTAGGTACGACATTAGTGTAAGAACCGCTATCAACAATAAGATTGCAGAGTTGATTATTTACCTTGCAACGAGAGTGAAACAATTGCTCCATTTGCTCCTCCTCAACGTGGGCAGCCTCGGTGTGTAGGCTCCGAATCATGAAAACCTCCTTCTCTTAATCACTATAAGGATCCACAATATACACTTCTTCATCACTATCATCCTCTTCTTGTGAAACTGAACTCGGCTCAAGGGCTGGAAATACGAAATTTGGAATCAAGTCACTCTACTCCGTAATCGTTAAAGCTCGCTTTTGTGGACACTCGTTGGCAATGTGTGCGTATCCTTGGCATTTGAAACACCGTCTCAACCTCACATACTTGGTCTCAACCATTGGCCCTCTGCCTTTGTCTTTCGGATCCTTGTTCCGTGTCTCCTTGTTGCTTGGTATTGTGACTGTATGTTTCGAATAAGCACTTGAACCCTTTGCATAGTCACGACCAAATGCCCTCCTGCCCTTGTCTTGCTTTTCTAATTTAAGAGCTAATCGACAAACATCGTCAAAGCCCTCATAATTCAAGATTTCTACTCATTGTTGAAGAGTAGGATTGAGGCCTCGTATGAAACGGGTTGTCCTCAATTCCTCTTTCTCCTCCAAGTCACAAACTATGCTCAACTTTTAGAACTCCTTCACATAATCAGCCACACTCGAACCTTCTTGAGCTAAAGATGTCAATCTTAGGTATTGATATTGCTCGTAGTCTCTAGAAAGAAACATCTTCATAAGATGCTTCTTTAATTTCTCCCAAGTTTCAATCTTGCTTTTCTTGTCTCGCTTCCTTAGTTTCTTCAATTTTTCGTGCCATAAGGATGCGTATTTGGTTAATTTCAGAGTAGCAATCTTGAACTTCTTATGTTCGCCGTAATCTTTATACTCGAAAATCGTTTCTACTTGGTGAACCCAATCTACAAACTTTTCAGCATCTAGATCCCCATTAAACTCAGGTAGGTTGAGTTTAAAACCTCCATCATCGTCATTCTTGCCCTTTCTATTGTTCCTTGGGGAGTCCTCGTCCTCGGAGTCACCCTCGGTACTGGCCACATTCCTATCTTTCTTCTTTCGCTTATCAAGAGATGCAGCTATGCTCTTCAACACGTTGAAAATATGCCCAAACTCCGCTTTAAGTCCAAACACATCTTTCATCCATGGTTTTGATGTATCCTCACTGCTCCCGGATTCATACTCCATGGCTATGACTTCCCAAGACTGGTTTATTAGAGAGTAAATCAAAAACCTTGCTCTGATAACCACTTGATATAGAACTTAGTCGATTTAGACTGAACAGTTCAACGGACTGTTCGTTCTAGTAATGTAATGACAAGTTTTATATTTGCAACGAAATTGTACTGTTTTGTTGTAGTATTTTTGTAATAATCAGAACTCAAATTAAAGATAGTAATGGGTGAATCTCGCTCTCCGCTGAAAGTCTATAGACCTTAATTAGACTCCTCTAATTAGTTACTAAATTACTTGTTAATTTAGTGTTTAATGATCTATATAGCATGCATGCAAATATAAAGACATTATATAAAGAAGAAATTTCCTTACATTGAAATGGAAATAAAAAGGGCACAATAATAACACCTTCTTATTGATCTTGAGCTATAATCAAGGATGATCCTAGAACAATCTCCAAAGTAGAAGACCACCTTTAAGTTGCACCAAGATGATACCAAATAATCTAACATTATTATTAACTAGATAATAAAATAGACAAAATACATTAGTATATTATGAGAGTTTACTGAGAGGTTGAAGTTTTAGAAAGATGTAGAAGGAAAATTCAACTGAAACCTCTACAAGAATAGGGACTTTCAGGGGTTACAGGAGCCAAAATAAACACTCCCTCACACAGTCACTCACTTAAAGGGATACTAAGGACAACCTGCACTAGGCTAGGCACATCAGATAGGACCTTGCACCTTAGCACACAAGCACAGGTAACAAAGGCTGTGTTTAAGACTCAAGACACACAAGTAATGACCCTTAGACACTATAACCTTAGCTCACACACAAGTTAACTAAGAGTTACTACAATACTCAGCTCTACAGAGGAATTGCATTGAACAAAGTTCAGGTTTTAATAATAATTCAAGTCTGCTTAATTAGATTACAAAGCTGGCCTTATATAGGCAGTTACAAAAGATCTGGACCCTTGAAATAATGACATCTAAGGGCTTTGAAAAGCCTTACAACTACTGAAAAAAAAATACAAAAGTCAGCTAATGGAGACAATCCAAAACAGACTGCAACACACAGAAAAGAAGATTGAAAAAGCATGTTTCTCCCTTTCCTGAAATGGTAATGTTGCTCAATGCTTTGGGAAATATGTGCTTGGCTTGTTTCTGCTGCTTCTGGACCTGGCAGTGGCTACACATACGACCTTCCTAACATTCTAACTGCATTGATGCTGATCATACACAAAAATAAAGAGCTTTGGACAGATTTGTTGGGCGTGGTACCAGTTAGCTCTTCAGTATGACCCTCAATACTCTAGGCTTTTTTTGATGGACTTCTAGGACTTGTTTGGAAAACTTGTCCAGGACTTTTCTCTGCCTAAGGACCTCAATTTAAAGGAAAAAGAAGCTGGAGCCCTTGGTTGGACTTGTGCTGCATGACATTTGGCTGATACCCTGGCTGACCCTGGCTTGTTCTCTGGAAGATGGACCCTGCCCTAGTCACTCTCTTTGTGGCTGTTCCTGCTTGTTTTCCTGCTAGTTCTTGACTGTAATGGGAATGCCTATGGGGTGTTGTACTTGGTGTTCCTATTGTGGGGTTCTTGCTTGGCTGAATTGGAGGTGATAAGCTTTTTTTGCTGCAGGGGTGCTGCTCTGGCTGGCTGAGTTCTTGGCTGTGACATTGACCTGACTGCTTTGGGGTTCAACTCCTGTTGCAAACTCTCCATAGTATGGGCTCAGATCACCAATATTGAATGTTCCATGTACTCCATATTCTCCTAGGAGGTCAATCTTGTATGCATTAGACCCCAACTTCTCAATGACCTCAAAGGGACCCTCTGCGCTTGGACTTAGCTTGTTCTTTCTCTTTTCAAGAAACTTTTCCTTCCTTAGGTGCAACCATACTAGATCTCCTGCCTTGAACTCTCTGGATTTCTTTGGACCTCTTACTCTGGTCTTATATCTTTAATTGGATTTTTCAATCTGCTGCTTCACCTTGGCATGTATATGCATCATCTGCTCCACCCTGTTCTTTGCATCATAGGGCACTACCTTCCTTGCCATTGGTACAAGGTCTGTTGGCATCAAGGGGTTAGTGCCATAAACAATTTCAAAGGGACTTTTACCTGTGCTAGTAGAGGGGGCCCTGTTGAAAGCAAATTCTTCTTGTGCCAGCTTCAAATCCCAATCCTTCAAAGACTTTGAAATGATACATCTAAGGATCTTGCCTAGAGTCTTGTTGGTCACCTCTGTTTGCCCATCAGTTTGAGGGTGATGAGAGGTGCTGAACAGGAGCCTTGTCTTTAGCAGTTTCCAAAGTGTCCTCCAGAAGTGACTCATGAACTTAGTATCTCTGTCAGATACTATGGTCCTTGGCACCCCATGGAGCTTTACAATCTCTTTGAAATACAAGTCTGCAACTCCCATGGCATCTTCAGTCTTTTTGCAGTCAACAAAATATGCCATTTTGCTGAATCTGTCCACAACCACCATGACTGAGACCTTGCGCCTCTGAGTTCCAGGAAGAGCCACAATAAAATCCATGCTAACATCTTCCCAAGGCTTATCTGGGACTGGTAAGGGGGTGTATGCTCCAGCTTGAAAGAATGATTTGGACTTCTGGCAAGCACTGCACCTCCTGATCACATCCTGAACATCTCCCAACATCCTTGGCCAATAATATTGTTCCTGCAGCATGTCATAGGTCTTCTGGATGCCAAAGTGACCAGCTAGACCATTTGAATGGACCTCTTTCACTAGCAACCCTCTATAAGGACCCCTTGGCATACAGAGCTTGTTCCCTAGGAACAAGAACCCTTCCTGCTCCCAGTACCTACTTCCACTCTTAGGTATGCCCTCCAGTCTTCCCACCCAATACTCCTTAAAATCAGGATCCTCCCTTTACAGCTCCTTCATGTGCTCAAACCCAAGCACTCTTTGCTCCATGTAGGTCAGCATCATGGTCCTCCTTAATAAGGCATCTGCTACCATATTTTTTTTGCCTTCAATGTACTTGCTTGAGAATGAGAAGGATTGCAAGTACTCAACCCACTTAGCATGCCTAGTATTCAACTTGTGCTGCCCATTAATGTATTTGAGTGCCTGGTGATCAGAGTGTAGTACAAAGGGTTTCGGCTTCAGGTAGTGACCCCAATGGTTCAATGCCTTGACTATTGCATAGAACTCTTTGTCATATGTTGAATAGTTGAGTTTAGCACCACTCAGTTTCTCACTAAAGTAGGCTACATGTTTTTGTTCTTGCATCAGGACAGCACCAATGCCTATGCCACTGGCATCACATTCTACTTCAAATAGCTTGTTAAAATCAGGGAGAACAAGGATAAGAGACTCACACAAGAGGTCTTTGATGATGTTGAAAGACCTCTCAGCCTTGTCATTCCACCTGAATTCCTCTTTTTTCATGCATTAAGTTAAGGGAGCCATGATGGAACGGAATCCCTTGATGAACCTTTTGTAGAAGGAGGCCATCCCATGAAAACTTCTCACTTCAGTTATAGTTTTAGGGACATGCCACTCCCTAATGGCCTTCAGTTTGTCCTGATCAGCATCAACCCCTTCTTTGGATATGATGAACCCCAAGAACTGAACTTCTTCCTGGATGAAGGTACACTTCTCTATCTTGCCAAACAGCTTATGTTTCCTCATGATATCAAATAACAACCTCAGGTGCTGGAGGTGCTCTTCTGCTAAAGGGCTGTAGACCAATATGTCATCAAAATATACAACAATGAACTTCCCTAGGTAGGGCCTCAGTACCTCAGTCATCAACCTCATAAAGGTGCTTGGAGCATTAGATAAGCCAAAGGGCATGAACAACCACTCATACAACCCATGCTTGGTTTTGAAGGCTGTCTTCCACTTATCCCCAGCCCTGATCCTCACCTGATGATACCCTTGTCTCAGATCAATCTTTGAGAAGACCTGAGCTCCACTCAGCTCATCTAAGATATCATTCAATCTTGGTATAGGGAACCTGTATTTGATGGTTATGTTGTTGATAGCCCTACTGTCTATGCACATCCTCCTGGACCCATCCTTCTTGGGCACTAACAAGGCAGGAACTGCACATGGACTGAGAGATTCCCTCACAAAGCCTTTGCTGAGTAGGTCACCAACTTGAGCTTGTAGTTCTTGAGTGGCCTTTGGATCACTTCTGTAAGCAGGTTTATTTGGTAGCATTGCTCCAGGAATGAGATCAATATGGTGTTCTATTCCCCTGAGAGGGGGCAGCCCACTAGGCAATTCAGCAGGGAACACATCTTTATAAGCCTTCAGTACCTGTTGGACCTCAGTTGGAATGCTTCCTTGAGGAAGTAGGACTTCTTTTGTTAGGAGGATGAACATGGACTCATCACCCATGAGCTCTCGAACAACCTCAGCTCAACTCAGTAGCAAGACCTCTTTGGAAACATCACTGACAGGAGTAATGTTTCCCTTAACATTGGGAGGCAAAGGGGCCAATATGATCTTCTTGTTACCAAACTTAAAAACATAAGTGTTGTCTCTTCCATGGTGCACAGAGTCTCTATCAAACTCCCATGGCCTGCCTAACAAGAGGTGGCAAGCATCCATAGGCAGAACATCACACAAGACTTCATTAGCATAGCCCTTGCCAATAGAGAATGGCACAACACATTGTTTGTCAACCCTCACTTCTACTCCCTTGTTCAGCCATCTCAGCTTGTAAGGGTGGGGGTGTTCTTGTGTGGTTAGGGACAACTTATCCACCAGAGTTGTGGAGGCTACATTGGTACAGCTTCCCCCATCAATTATCATGTTACAAACCCTTCCCCTTATAGTACATCTAGTCCTGAATATCTGCTGTCTCTGATCATCCTCCAAGGGTTGAGGTTGGGTGTGCATAACCCTCCAGGTCACTAGACTCAAGCCTGCATCTAGTTCTATCATTTCCTCACTAGGCTCTTCCTCAGGTTCCTCCAGACTCTCCTCACACACAAGGATTTCATCTTCACCCCACTCCACAACCTCCATATTACTCAAAGCCCTTTTAGAGGGACATTCCTTAGCAAAATGCCCAAAGCCCTGGCATTTAAAGCATTTCTTGAGGGACACTCTCCTCCTCAAGTCTGTCTCAGGGGCTTTGCATTTGTCTACCACAGAAGGTTTAGCTGGGACTAGGGGTTCTCCTATTCTGATTCCAGTGAAAGGTTTAAAAGAGGGTCTAGCCTGGGGTCTGGGAGGAGCTGACTTTCCTTTCCCTAACTTCTCAATCCTCAAGGACAGGCTAATTGCCTCCTTAAATGAGTAAAGGTGCTGCAACTTTACTCTGCTAACTATCTTTTTATCAAGACCTTCTAGAAACCTAGCTATCTTCTGCTCAGGCTTTTCATTAATCTCACACTGAAGTGTGAGTTGCTCAAAATCCCTCAAATAGGACTCAACAGACCTACTGTCTTGTTTCAGGTGGGTTAGTCTGATAAACATGTCTTGGGTGTAATCTTTTGATACAAACTTAGCCTTCATTTTCTTTTTAAGCTTATCCCAAGATTTAATAGGGTCTTTACCTTCCCTAGTTCACTGAGCTTTCATGTTTTCATACCATAGAGATGCATATCCTTTTAATTTCATGATGGCAACCTTAAAAGCTCTCCTATCAGTATAACCCTTGAATTCAAAGACTCTCTCTACTGACCTTAACCAATCTAGGAAGTCATCAGGGTTCATGCTACCTAGAAAGTCAGGGATCTCTACCTTTATGTCTTTGTCATGGTGCCTAGGAAGACCCTGCTCTGAGCTCTCTGAATCTGAGGCCTCTTCTTGTTCCATATGTTGCCTCCTTCTTCCTGCAATAGGTGGCACAAGTGCTCCTCTTCCTCGACCTCTGCCTCCTCTTCCACCATTGTAGAGCTGACCATCTAAGAACTCATTGAAGGATGCTGCAACCTCCATGACAGTCCTAGCAAGGCCATGGACTGTGGTTTCAAGCCCTGCTAATATCGCTTGACTCATGGTTAGTTTTTGTGTTTTTGATGTATGTAGGTAAATGAACTCACAAACCAAAGCTCTGATAACCAATTGAACTGAAACCTCTACAAGAATAGGGACTTTCAGGGGTTACAGGAGGCAAAATAAACACTCCCTCACACAGTCACTCACTTAAAGGGATACTAAGGACAACCTGCACTAGGCTAGGCACATCAAATAGGACCTTGCACCTTAGCACACAAGCACAGGTAACAAATGCTATGTTTAAGACTCAAGACACATAAGTAATGACCTTTAGACACTGTAACCTTAGCTCACACACAAGTTAACTAAGAGTTACTACAATACTCAGCTCTACTGAGGAATTGCATTGAACAAAGTTCAGGTTTTAATAATAATTCAAGTCTGCTTAATTAGATTACAATGCTGGCCTTATATAGGCAGTTACAAAAGATCTGGACCCTTGAAATAATGACATCTAAGGGCTTTGAAAAGCCTTACAACTACTGAAAACAAAATACAAAAGTCAGCTAATGGAGACAAGCCAAAATAGACTGCAACACACAGAAAAGAAGACTGAAAAAGCATGTTTGTCCCTTTCCTGAAATGGTAATGGTGCTCAATGCTTTGGGAAATATGTGCTTGGCTTGTTTCTGCTGCATCTGGACCTGGCAGTGGCTACACATACGACCTTCCTAACATACTAACTGCATTGATGCTGATCATACACAAAAATAAAGAGCTTTGGATAGATTTGTTGGGCTTGGTACCAGTTAGCTCTTCAGTATGACCCTCAATACTCTAGGTTGTTTTTGATGGACTTCTAGGACTTATTTGGAAAACCTGCCTTGACTTTTCTCTTGCTAAGGACCTCAACTTAAAGGAAAAAGAAGCTGGAGCCCTTGGTTGGACTTGTGCTGCATGACATTTGGCTGATACCCTGGCTGACCCTTGCTTGTTCTCTGGAAGATGGACCCTGCCCTAGTCACTCTCTTTGTGGCTATTCCTGCATGTTTTCCTGCTAGTTCTTGACTGTAATGGGGATGCCTGGGGGTGTTGTACTTGGTGTTCCTGTTGTGGGGTTCTTGCTTGGCTGAATGGGAGGTGGTAAGCTTCCTTTTGCTGCAGGGGTTCTGCTCTGGCTGGTTGAGTTCTTGGCTGTGACATTGGCCTGACTGCTTTGGGGTTCAACTCCTGTTGCAAAAATCAAGAATGAATTAAGATGAAAAATGAACAACAATTGTCCTATTTAAGGACAATATGGCCGGCCCTTACATGCAAATGTAGGGTGATTTTTCTTCTTATTTTAATCCTCATGCAAGGTGGTGGAGTGTAGTGTTGAGTGAAATGATTTTGGTATACTATTCATGTCATAATCACATGTGACTTGTGAGCATGAACAAGAGCAACCATTATTACCCTCCACTACTACTATGACCGGCCACATGTGGCCTTTTATGGTCCATTTTGATTTTTGATATTTGTCCCACAAATACTTATTAACCATATGCTTAATTATCTTGTATAATTAAGTGTTAATTTGATCATATAACAATTATATAACATAAATTAATAAACAATGTGTACTTAACATTCAAGTGATATTTTACCATTATATCTATATTTAATGGGTCTCACAATACTTAGTTAATTTATCTTACAACTCCTTGTAAATATAATTAACTAATTATCTCTACCTCAAAATATATGTAAGAGCTCAACTAATTTAGTAAATTAACGATAAATTACTAAGTTAAATCTTATTTAATTATATTCAAATAAGATATAAGTTTATTAGTCAATTATTGGATAATTGAAAAATAAACTTAATCGAATTTGAGTTCTTAACTCAATTTCTAACAATTAAATCTCGTACATATCAAATATATGTAATGGACTAATCAACTGTATCATATACAAATAATTAGTTACTATTTGGATTTCATCCTATAGGTGTGACCGAAAGGGATCAGTTGATCACCGCCGTCATACGACAATAACGTCAAACTCTAGTCCGCCAACCGTTATTGATTTACGTTAATTAACGGACTAGTCATATATATATATAGTCAATAAATATCCCAATTATATTCCTTAATGAGATTTATTATGTGGCGCACTATTGTGGAGGACACCTACTCCAACATCTGCCTCGCAAGGTACGAGCTTGAAACACTCGAAGGCAACCTCGCAAGGCTGTCTTATTTCTTTAGTCTCACAAGAGCAAAGAGGCAAGCTCACAATAATGTAAACTCTCAGATTTTTGGATTCATAAACTGATTTGTTTACATGGGTTGCTTTGGTTTATATAGCCTAAAGAATATACAAAAGCATCTACTTTATCTAACACAATCTTAAACATTAAGGTCTAAACATAAGCCTAGGTACTAGACAATCCTCATAGCTCTTGATTTATTGAGAAAAGAGTTGGACCAGCTGCATTTTCTGAGATAGCACAAAGAGGGAGGAATCAAAAGAGCCTTTAAGTCCAATGGAGCTTGTTTTGCCAAAAGGGGAAGATTGAAAAATGTGTGAGCTGATGGACTAGGCTTGCACGGTCCTCAAGAGACCTACACGAACAGCAAAGCAGCAGCAACATGACCATTAGCTGCTTCTCCAATGTCCCATTTCAACATCGTCACAAACTCGAGCCAAACTTGAAACCACTTACGATGTGAGCTACGTTATGGCTGATGAGGATCTCCTTTTCCTTGGCGAGTAATGCTCCTGCATAACTTGTACTTGTGTTTATTTGGTTTTGTGCGAAATTCAATGAAGGTTCTGGGGGTTATTTCCCATGTACTTATCTATTTATTATATTTATATATATTCTTTTAAGGGATATATATGTGAGAAAGTGTGAATTGAAAACAAGACTTTCATTTTTCAGATTTTGGCATTATATTAACATAAGAAAAACTCTTTTTGTTTATACAACTTTGTTCTTGCCTTAGCCAATGGAAAATCGTCTTATCCTACAGAGATTTCATGATACCCAAGGCTAGTTGGGTCGAAATACTCTAAGGAAAGTGTGTGTTTACACGATTTAATTGGGTTGATAAATACCGTCTTATATTGTTTCATTTTCGTTTTTATAGCCTTGCAATAATAATTTTATTGTAATACTTGTGTACCAAATATATAACATTCTTAGAATATTTTTCTTCTTCGATAATGACGGAATTGATACATAAGACGGTGTCAAGATCCGCAATTTGGTGTGCTGTTGATGGTGTTGTGTTCTGGTCTGACAATGAATAGTGTCAGTGAAACTGACATGTTGGTAATCTCTTCAATGGTGCCGTAGTCCCATTGACATGAGAAAAATTACAATGGATTACACGAGATAAGTACATTCTTACTTTGCTCTAACACGGCTATATGGATGGTTTTATGTTGTTGGGTACTTGCATAATTTGTAAATGATGATATTCCATGTTTAATAATGATGATGTCTACCATGTTTTTAAATTTGTGAGTGTTCTTCACACCAATTGTCATCTATTTTGGATAGCATGGTTTAATTTTACATTAATGATTTAATGTCAAAAACATTAGTTTGAATATTTGATGGATGCTTCAAACGGTTAGATCATGATCAATGGGGGTCATGTATTTTCCTACAAATGTTTAATGCTAAAGACCTTTTTGAAAGGTTTATAATTATAATTGATTTTTATTATTGTTATATGATCCTTGGTTGTCATGGTTGGATATTTTGTTATCAACAATCATTGTTCAAATGATGTTTATGTATAATCATTAGATGATTATGTATGTCACTGAGGTTATTTGATTTTGTGGTTATCAAAAGTTATTTGTCAACAGTGTTAAATTGGATGTGTGGTGTGTGTTCTTTAACTTTTATAGTAACATCAATATATAGGTTTATTAATATTGATTACTATTAAGCATGAAAATGTTTATTGTATTGTTTATACATAATGTTGTTAGTATTGTGTTTGATCCATCTATTATACATTCATGTTGTTGATATAGTATATTGTTGGAAAATTTGACAATTGTGACAAGGGTCATGGTAGTAAGATCATGATAATAGTTTTTGTTAGATTACTACAGTCATTTTAAACATGTCAAGTATTGTCTTATATAAATAATTTATATCTTGCATTTTTAGATATTTATTTTAGACACTGAGCATGTTTAATGAGTAGCTTAAATCTTAATATGGTGTAATATTAAGTGGGTATCTATCTTTCTCTATTTTGACATGATTAAGAGGTAATCTATTTGTTTTTTTTTTTTTGAAATTCTTATGATTGTTATAATAGTTGAGTTCTTTCTATTATATGAATTGTGTATGTACTATAACAATAGAGGTGTACTATTGAATGTACATGGTGAGTGTAAATGTCTCTAATGAACCCAACTTTGTATAATACACGGAAATGCGGGTTGAGTGATATTATACACGGTTACTTGTATGGCTCATTAGCATAGTGTATTGGTTTTGGGTGGTGTCTAGTTCCGGTTTTATGGTGTTTGAAAAGCTATATTGGTTTAAGGAGAATTAGAGAAATACCCATGAAAGGGACATATTATATGTGAAGTTTAATCTCATTGTAGTTTACGCTTGTATTTTATATGAGGCAAGAGTGAGATGGCTATTAGTTTTAAAGTTTTATAAAAGCTTATTATTGATCATATATGGTTTATGTCTTGAATATTTATGTCAACAAATATGTTTGTTTAATCAATATTTTAAACAATGAACATGATATTGTGTTGCAGTTAATGTGCTAATAAGTTTATACTCACATGGATATTAGAGTCCTTAATGTTTTATTTATCATGTTAAATCATCATGTGTTTTAGTTGTAACACCCGCAAATGTACCCTATTTTTATAAGTAAAATATTTTAAGGATACTTTCAGCAAAATTTAGTTTTTGTTTAGAATTAAATTTATCGTGTCGAATTTAGAATTTTCGAGTTCGTATTTGGATTTTACGCGAGATTTCAAGTGAATCCCATCTTAAGTCGTCTTTGACTTTTTCTTGACTTTTCCACTTACACATCTCATACTCCCCCTTAACCTAATTCATTCTCACACAACCAAACACTTTCTTCCTCACTAAGAAACCAACCAAAACCTTGCCTCCATTTTTGATCCGTCTTATAATCGTCATAACTCTTTCGTTTCTCGCTCAAATTCACGCAAGTTCGTCTTATTCTTCCTCTCTCATCTTCCTCTATCCGTATTGGTAATAAATTTACCGTCTTTCTCGCTTTTCAATTTATCCGTCTTTCTCAAAGGTGAATTATATTCATTTTTATTATCTAATTGTAGGTGGAGACTAGGAAGACTTAGAAATCGTTTGAAGACGCGTAAAGGTAACGGTGAAGGGTTACTCGATATCATTTACGTGTTTTCATGTGTTTTCTATGTTAGAAATCGTATTTAGAATATGGTTAGTAATCTTAGGAATTTTATTTTTGATGATGGTTGTTGTTAGTTGATAATTGATATGAGAATTGATGATTTGTGATGATATATGATATTTGTGTTACGCCTTTGTGAAATTGTGAAACTTGTGTGATCCGTGCCTGCCCGAACAAGACGCTGGCAGCGTTCCCTGGACGCTGGCAGCGTTACTCGCTGTCGACTGCAGTTTTCCTGCACTGACCCCTTTTTGTAAACTGATCATATCTTCTTCGTTACTTGCTTGTTTTGCGCTTGTGACATCCCGTTAGAACCGTAAGAGGATAAGCTATCACCTCCATTTGGAATTTCTGCATTTGAATGTCTAGAACTCTAGTTATGACCGTTTGAAGTGGACCCTTGTTTTAGTTGGTTTCCAAACAACGTTGTTTTGGAGAGGGGATCTATGTTTCTTATTTATTGTGCTTCATAAACTTGTTCTAATGCTTATGTATCATGTATTGACTCATTGGTATCATAGGTAAACTTATATAATTCCCTATTCTCATGTTTTTGTGACGGTTTTTGCTATGTCCCACTTTGAGTCGGTTTTTACAAATGATACGGTTTGAGCACTATTTTGTTACGTGCTTTGTACTCTCATTCCCTTGGCTACCTCCACGTTCATAAGACTGAAATGTCGGAACGGGGATGTATCCTATTGCTTAATTGCATGTGTTAGTGGGCATACGACGACTGTGACAACCCTCGCGAATGCGGAAATATAAAACATACAAGCATGTAAATTATATAGCGGAAAATACGGTATTTAAAAAACCTTTATACATGCAAGATAGAAAAATACGAGGAGTGTCAAAATATTACAAACTAAATAAAATTACCACAAGAGACGTAGTCTCTCAAAGTGTTAACAAAAGACAAAGTAATTAGCAACTAGCTAAACAACGTCTAGAGGTGTTTCATCCAGGGACAACGCCCGCTAGCTCACACCCGAACCCAAAATAGCATAAGCAAAAAAGCCATCCATGCAAGCAACCTGTTCATCCATGAAAAACATGAACGCCACAGTCAGTGGGGAGTAACTCCGGGTTCTCCCAGCCATATCACATTAAACGTACATATAAGGAAATACAAAAGTAAAATCATGCTATATAGATATACATGGAGATAAACGATTGGAAGATAGGCAATTCGATAAATAATGATAAGAGCATATGGACTACAAATCCGAATCCATCATGTTATTCAAAGACTCGGAGAAGACACTCTTAGGCAACCGAATACGCTCACTAGAGCTTACATCTCACCGTTAGCGGTATAAGTTTGATAAGATTGAGACTCGACAAACAAACCATGCCAAGTCATTCAATGATCCATCATATAATCATTCATGTAATCATCCATCCAAACACAACGACACAATGACGACATCTCTCACGGTAAATGAAACGCACTAGCACCGTGTACATGGCAAGTATGATTAAAAGGCATCCACGAGATAAACATTTCCCTGAACGCATACACGATCACATTTCGTATATGTGGACTAATTTCCTCTGGTAGGACGACAATAATAATACGGTCCTAGTCTAAACCTGGCCAGACTCTCGGAATAACGTGTTCCGATTCGACATGCGATAAACGTTTTGCATCCAAGACTCGGTCAATCATAGACGCCGAGTACCCCAAATTCGGTAGATACAATTCACGAAAGAGGCGGAAAAGAGCTCAAGCCACATAACAAGCGGTACGCTACATGCAAATAACACCACCTCGCAAGTAAACAACATTTGACGGCCGGGTCGATCAACGCAATGCGTTCAACTCCCAACAACGTCGTCGTATGCCCACTACACATGCATTTAAGCAGTATGATACCTCTCCGTTCCGACATTCCAGCCTTACGAACGGGAAGGTAGCCAAGGGAATGAGAGTACAAAGCACAAGACAAAAAAGTGCTCAAACCGTATCATTTGTAAAAACCGACTCAAAGTGGGAACATACCAAAAACCGTCACAAATCATGAGAATAGGGAATCATATAAGTTTAAATATGATAAACATGAGTCAATACATGATACATAAGCATTAGAACAAGTTTATGAAGCATAAGGAATAAAAACATAGTTCACCTCTCCAAAACAATGTTGTTTGGAAACCAACGAAAACAAGGGTCCACTTCAAACAATCATAACTAGAGTTCTAGACATGGGAATGCAGAAATTCCAAGTGTAGGTGATAGCTTAACCTCTTAGGGTTCCAACGAGTGGTCACAAGCCCAAAACAAGTAAGTAACGAAGGAGATATGATCATTCTACCAAAAAGGGTCAGTGCAGTGAAACTGCGCAAGTCACGACCGTGACTTGTATTTCACGACCGTGAAATGGGGTTTCACGACCGTGACATGCCATCTCACGACCGTGAGATGTGTGACCAATTCACCCGAGAACCTTCAACATAAATTCAATCCTTTTATTTCCAATTCTCATAATCATTTCTAATAACTATCAACAATCAATATTCATCATCAACAATCATCAACCAACAACAATCATCATCCATAACATGAATCCTAAGTTTCTAATCGTATTCTAGATACGAATCCTAGCATTTAAAGCATGTAAAACACGTAAATGATACCGAGTAACCCTTCACCGTTACCTTTACGCGTCTTTAAACGGTTACTAAGCTTTCCTAGTCTCCACCTACAAACCATTAGATAATAAAAGATGAATATCTTTCACCTTGAGAAAGACGGATAATTAAAAAAGCGAGAAAGACGGTAATTTTATTACCAATACGGATAGAGGAAGATGAGAGGGGAAGAATAAGACGAACTTACGTGAATTTGAGCAAGAAATGAAGGCGTAGGATCGATATTAAGACTTGAGCAAATAGGGAGGCTAGTTTTGGTGGTTTGTATGAGGAAGAAGAAGGAGATTGAGTTGTGAGGGAGTTAGGTTATGAGGGAGTATATATAGGGTGAGTAAGTGGAAAAGTCAACGAAAGTCAAAGACGGTCCCAAAGTCAAGAAAATTCAAAGACGACTTAAAATTCAAGAAAAGTCAAAGACGACTTAAAATTTCAAGAAAAGTCAAAGACGACTTAAAATTCAAGAAAAGTCAAACTCGACTCAAAAGTCAAGAAAAGTCAAACTCGACTCAAAAGTCAAGAAAAGTCAAACCTCGACTCAAAAGTCAAGAAAAGTCAATCTCGACTCAAAAGTCAAGAAAAGTCAATCTCGACTCAAAAGTCAAGAAAAGTTAAAGACGACTTAAAAGTCAAGAAAAAGTCAAAGACGACTTAAAAGTCAAGAAAAAGTCAAACTCGCCTTAAGACGGAATTTTCATGGAATCTCGCAGAAATTCCAAATACGAACTCGGAAATTCTAAATTCGACTCGAAACATAAAAAGCTAATTTAAAACTTAAATTCGCTGAAAAGATTTCGTAAAATATTTCTACTAGAAAAATAGGGTACATTTCCGGGTGTTACAAAAACTTACAAAACAAAGGCTTCCCCAGCATCAAACTGGGGGTCGATCGAGTAGAAATGAAACTCGATCGAGAACTTTTTCAGGCATGACTGCTCGATCGAGTAGTTCTTCTTTACTCGATCGAGTAATCTCTTGGTAGCACAGCCTTTGACTTTGAGCAATTGTTTTCCGCTTCTTTTTCCTGCAAAAACGATGCCAACCGATACCCAGAAAAATACCAAAAATTGTCTAACAGGAAAAATAAAATGTCTATCTAAACTACGGATTATCACGTAATAGTCTAATTGTCTAATAAAAACGCGATAAATTGTTTTTACAAATTGCACGGGGTTGCAAACCCGGCTAATAACCAAATAGTTTCATGACAAGGCCATCGTTAGGCCTTTGACTTGCGGAAGTACACTCGGCTGTGGTAATTTCCGCCTTCTTCTTCCACACATACGGTCTTTTCTGGGAGTCTAGCTCCACTTCTGAATCACTCGAACATGTGTGAACTTCTGTCATCTTCGCTGGTACGGTTGTCTCAACAGTCGAAGACGGAATCAGAAGTACTCAAGTCTTCCTCCTGAACAGTTTTATCTAACCCTCTCTTTCTGCGTAAGAAAGTCTTTCGTGCTCTTGAATCAGCTTTCACTAACTCGAGCCTTTGGGACCTGCGCATACACAACTACAGAGAGAAATATAAGAACAGTCTTAAGGAATTGGAAATTCCTTAAGACGAGACAAACATAAATAAACAGAAATCTTAATTGCCTCCCCGGCAACGGCGCCAAAATTTGATGCGTGTCGTTATACACCAAAAATAAAAGCCTAAGTCTACTAACTAAGAAGATAGTAGAAGTAGGGTCGATCTCCACACATACGATAGTTTCTTGAAGTCTAGCTCCACTTCTGAATCACTCGAGTACATGCGAGCTCCTTTGTCCTTCTTGGACTTCTTCTTGATACTGTCATGCGGACCTGGCTCTCACTTTTCCAGCTCCAATGTTGCCGCTCTATGATCTGTAAGGCAACATACAACAGCACGTTCCTCCAATTCGCTCCCAAGATGGGGCGGAGGTGTTACGGTAGCAATGGGAATATCACAGACATAAGCTATAGGCTCGATAGGAACCGAAGCTTTGTCATGCGTGAATAAATCAGGGGTAATATCAGTTAAGCGAAGCGCATGACATGGTGAAACAAGCATAGGACCCTTACTAGCATGAGACTGCGTGAAAACTAGGTTCTCCCCACCTATTTGAAAAGTCAGTGACCGTAACCCGACATCAATAACCGCATGCGCAGTATGCAAGAACGATCTTCCCAAAATGATGGGAGTGTGAGAATCCTCAGGTATATCCAAAACTATGAAATCGACCGGGATAAAGAATCTTCCTATTTGCACAGGAACATCATCTATGATTCCTAAGGGTCGAGACAAGGTCCTATCTGCCATTTGTACCGTCATGTTGGTACACTGAAACTTGGTAAAGCCTAACCGTTTGGCTAAAGACAAAGGCAAGACGCTAACACTAGCTCCTAGGTCACATAACGCATTAATTATGAGATAGGTACCTATATGACACGGTATGGAAAAACTACCTGGGTCGGACAGTTAAGGTGGGCATTTATTTTGGAGGAACGCAGAGCATTCCTCAGTCAAGGCTACAGTCTCTACAGTATCTACTAACCTCTTACGCAAGAGAATTTCACGCATAAATTTTAAGTAAGAGGGTGCCTTTAATAGGAGGTCTTCAAAAGAAACGTTCACCTTAAGATCGCGTACAATGTCAGCGAACCGAGCAAATTCCTTCTCGACCTTAGCCTTCTTCAATTGACCAGGAAACGGAACTTGAACATCAGGCAATCCACGTTGCATATCCTTGACAATTGCGTTGTTCATCATTCGCTTGCTTAACCCCTTCGAACGAGCTTCTCACTCATTAATTCCTATCGATCGAGTATCAATGTCACTCGATCGAAGATTATCAGAACTTAAACTGCTCGATCGAGCAGTATTATCAATCACAACACTCGATCGAGCAAATGAATCACCTCGATCGACCAACTGGCTATCTGCTTCACTCGATCGACCATCAGAAACCTCTCGATCGATAACTTTTTCTTTCACTTCATTCGATCGACTAACAATAACCTCTCGATCGATTACATTATTAGCAACATTGGGATGCGCACCAGAAATATCAGCAACTGTACCAGCAGGTTTGTCATAAGTGAGACCGCTTCTCAGAGTAATCATGTTTAGTGTTTCCTTGTTCTTGTCAGTCTGAGACGGTAACTGGCCAGGTTGCCTAGTCGATCTAGCTCCCGCCAATTGAGCAATCTGCGACTCCAAAAGCTTAATTGTGACAACCCTCGCGAATGCGGAAAGATAAAACATACAAGCATATGAAAAGATATGCGGAAATACGGTATTTTAAAAACCTTTAAACATGCAAGTTATATAACACGAGGAGTGTCAAAATATTACAACTAAGTAAGGAAATACAACAA
>JAIUZE010013991.1:0-39400 GCA_022085475.1 Heliosperma pusillum
TTATCTCTTTACTTTTCGTTATTTTGTTATTCGCGCTTACTTTGATTAATTAATTAGTTGATTTTAATTCATAAGATCAAATAATTAATTACATATCATATAAATCGAAAAAGTGGGGCTAGTTTTTAATACTCAATTCACCCCCCCCTCTTTCGTATTCGATCAATAGACTCTACAACCCCCCCCCCCTCTTTCGTATTCGATCAATAGACTCTACAAAAATAAAAAAGTACGTTAAGTAGTACTTGTATATTGTTATTTTTGGCAATTTGCATGTATAAAAAATTTTGATTTATGACTCTAATAACAACACCTCGTGCAAATTGCATATCCTTATTTGTTTTTAAATGACAAATTAAAAAATGTTTATTGTGATTTTCATTTAAAATAGTATACCAAAAGCACGGGGTGTTTTATGAAAAATAGTAAAGATATTATTAACAAAACATACATAATCTGTGAAATTTATGAAATTAGCCAATATATTTTACAAACAATAATTCTTGGTCAAAGTTCAGGCATGAATATTCACGTCAAAGTCTGGTATTAGACGGGTTTTTATGCCTACTTCAAATTTTAGTGTTTTTTAAATTAAATTTTTATATAGAAGTTTGAATTATCATCGTTGATAGATTCATTTTTCAAATCATTGTCCTTATTCGTTATAGTTTATATTTGTTGAATTTATTTTTTTGTTTAATTTGTAATCTCTGCAATTTATTTTTTTGGTAAATCGATTGTGATTTTCATTTAAAATTGTAAAAAAAATTAGATATAAAGTATTCACGCCGTCTTAATTATCTGTGTATATTTTATTACAATATCTAAGATAAAGCTTACAAAAACGACTGAGGCGGATGAGATCAGATTTAAAAGTTAAGGCTAAAGTTGGGAAAGTAGGAAAAATGTCAACGACGCATAGTTTATTGTTTACGTTTTATAAAAACATCTGCAAATATTTTCAATCGGTTTTTCGAGTTTGATTTTATTTAATTGGGACAAAATGAATAGTGGAAAAATAATGATACACATGAAAAAAAAAAGTAAAGTAATATAGGTAAAGAAGTGGGGTCCACTACTTTGTTGTGATGAGGTCGTTTAAATACTCTGAGGTAGTACCTCCGATGTATAATCTTTTTTCTCTTGTACCTCTGAGGTACTACCACATAGAATATAGTTTTTGAGTTTTACAATAAAGTTTTTGAGTATAGTATAGTTTTACTATAAAGTTTTTTGAGTTTATTAATTTAAAAATTAAGCTCAAAAAAATTACAATAACACTAAAAAAACATCATATATAGATATAAAATTTAATTTATAAACTTTAAAAAGCTCGAAAAAAATGCACAAAAACTCAAAATCATAATACTCTGAGGTAGTACCTCCGATGTATAATCCTTTTTCTCCTTAATGTGGGGCTTTAAGTGTTTGTGTTTTAATTCTTTATTACTCTTCCATGCACATACACATACACATACACATACACATACACATACACATACACATACACATACACATACACATACACTCTCCTTTCTTCTCTTTCTTTACCCTCCCTCTCCTTTTCCCTCTCCCTCTCCTTTCTTTTATTTCTTTATTACTCTCCCGACCCTCTCCTTCTTTCTTTTATTTCTTTACTCTCCCAACCCTCTCCTTTCTTTTATTTCTTTACTCTCCCAGCCCTCTCCTTCTTTCTTTTATTTCTTTACTCTCCGGCCCTCTCCTTCTTTCTTCTACCTTCCACCTTCCCCCTCCATTTATCCTTCATTTCCTTTCCTTTTACCTCTAAAATGCATGAAGTTAACAAACTGTTTCTTATGAACAGTTTTTCTCTTAGGAATAGTCTTCAATCTGGGCCATTCAATAGAAATACCCTTCAATCTATTCCGCTCATTTTTGCGTCACCCTACTTCCCTCCCTCACACAATTTTGTGCTGGAAATATCGCTTCTCAAATCAACCCTCCCTCAAACCCTATCCCTAAGACTCCGATCAGGCTCTCAATCTACAACCACACACCAGAAATCACCATCTTCATCGTCGAACTGCAACATCACTCCTCCGTCTGCGCGCCTTCCCCTAGAATTTTGTGTGGTGAAAACTTCGTTATTTGTCTAGAGGTACCAACATACCTATCTTCTCGATCCTTTTTTAATTTCTATCCTATTTTCAATCATATTACTTGTTTTGGGGGTTTTAGGGTTGTTTAGATTTGAATGAATCCTGTTTCAGGTGACTGATTTGGGGATTTTTGGAGCACTTATTCCGTTTTATGGCCTTCTGTTTGTTTGTTTGAATCTATCCATTTCTTAGTCTTCCTCGTTTATTTATTTGTTTCAGTTGGCTAAGATTGAGTTTATTTTGTACCACAACATTTAATTAATTGAAAATAGGATGGAAACTCAAACAAAATCAGGTGATAAGCATACTTAATTTCGTGTTGTTTCATATTTCACTGGGTAATTAAGTGAGGCTTATATGAGTTTGACTTGATTTAATTGTGGTCGTATAATTTTACAGGCGTATTTGGCTATCGGTTTGTTCACCCACGTCTTTCATCCTACGCCCTTCATTTCTTTACTCCTCCTCTCCTATTTCCTTGTATTTTCATGACCCCACCTGTCATTAATAGTCTTACATGACGGTTCATGTTAACCCGGCTCCAATCAATTTGGAATTTAGGCTGTATATCTGTTTAGCACTAATGATTTACTCGTAATTTTCTGTTTCTCCAGATTGTGGAATTGCAGAATGGCAACAAAGCATTGGACCGTCCCACAAAATCCATGGAAGTTCCATTAATGTAGGCCTACAAAACTGTTCAGATGGCTATGGCAGAGATATCACTGGTGGATGCTCTACACCATACGAAACAAGAATTGATGAAACAAATTCAGATTTGCAAGGTCTGCATCATCCCAACTTACAAGTTTATCACCTATTTTGTGTACGAATTGAAAGTAAGAGTGATTTATGATGTTAACTTGGCCATTGAGAAAACTATGAGTTTGGGACTTGGGGAGTAATAATATATATTTGGCCCTTCATTGTTACTCTCGTCTCATGGTAGCTACCTCAATAAACCGATTTTCTTTTGCTTCTCTAAATTTTGGCTGTTTATGGCTCCATCAATTAATTCGTCTTTCATATGGAGTTTATTTATTTATGTTATTATCTACTAATCCAGCCTCTTTGTTTGATTCAGCTAAAGTTCAGTCTTCCTCCAACTTGACAGCGACTTATATATGGATACCAGTTGTTGAAGACGATGACCCCTTTGTATAAACAGACGGACATGCTCTAACCAAGTGTTCCTTTTTGTAGTTTCGTAAGTACTCTTGCTTTACTGTTGCCACGTTATTATTGGTTCAGAATTCTGGGTTGATGTATTTATCATGGCTTATTTTGATTTAGGAAGTACTGTATTATTTGAAAAGATTTTTACTTTATGTGATTATTTAGTTGGATGTTGCCTTTGAATTAATTCAAGCGTATCGGGTTTGTTTAGTAAGCTTGGCAGAACGATTTGTGATGTTTGTGAATTTAGACTAGGTTGTATCACTACTTGTACTTAGATGTATATATATATATGGTTTTTGTCCTGTTTGTTTGACTTATATTTATTGGCTTTTCTTCGACTTGCTTATTCCTGCTTTACCTCGACTTCTCGGTTCATTCTTGTTTTAGGGTACTCGTGTATATGACTCTTAACGGTATATTAAGATTCTTACAATATCATATTGCCTTTCAGTACAGGAGGTTCCTCCTCCAAGTTCTCCACAAATGATTAATGAGCTTAGGAAGAGCCGTTGAATCTCATATTTTATTTGATATCATAAAGCGGGTAGCTACTACTAGGAGGGTGATTGTAGAAGTTGTAGTTTAAATGATACTTTTTACCTGATTTTGTATATACTTGTAACACGAGATTTTTTAAAAGTTTACTCCTATTATATAATTAATTTCGTTATTTCATTGATAGAAATAGGTATCGATCCATTGGTACTACCCAGAAATAGGTCACGATCCACTGGTAAATTCTGGAATTTGCTTTTTTTTTGTTATCCTACCAAAAAAGGTAGATATTGGTTTCTGAATAGATCAATTGAATTTCTAGCCAAAGGACATGATCGCTGAAAAGTTTGTAGACATAGTTGTGAATGAAATATGTCATGCTTTTGTGTTTGATGTACAATAAAGCATTGGATCTATTTCAAACATCATGTCATCATCCAATGTAATGTAATTGCAAGAAGCATTCCCCCATCACTTGTGGCATGTTTTCTAATTAACACATCTGGATCTTGTCTCTTAATGCCAAACAAAAAAAAACAGAACAAATATTCAAAGGTATGGAAGTTCAATTAAAGAAAGAGCAGTAATACACCACGAGTATAATATTACATAACTCGTGCTCGGGCTTTTGTATGCTGTGCTTTTCAAGGCACGTTTTTAGACCCAAGGTGGGCGGGTCATTACTTTGAAAAAAAAACAGTTATGGACAATGCAATGTGGTTGTTTACTGTGAAGAAACCTATAGTTACACGTATGAGTGTTATCACACATTGATAAAAGTGGAGAAAGTTTACCACTTTATAAGGCAAGAGACTAACCTCCTTGAGCTTATGAAGTGAACTATCTCCTCAATACGGGTGCGGTCCAGACCTGTTAACAAATTTAACATTTACTGTTAACATTTACTATCATGATAGAATGGTTTATTGTACTACTAGGCTACTAGCTAACTAAAGGGAGTCGTAACCGCATATGCATTTATATTCCATTATTGGTTATAGGTTACTTAATTTTCTAACATACAACTCTCATATAAAGTTTTGTGACGACCTTATTTCTTCCTGTAATCGAAGAAATTTTTGTCATGGACCCAATGGGAAAGCTTCAGTATGGACATATCTAACAAGATTCAAAACCAAATAGAATGTCAGATACTTGAGTATACCAACAACGATATGTAAGTGGACTTGCATCATTGCATTAAGAAAAATTAATGATGATAACGAGGGTAAGGGGATCGGCTGGTTTCGAAATAGTAGCAGTGGTCAGCCTTGATGTTAACGAGAGAATAAGAAAAAGAACTGTCTGAGGGGTTATGATCGATTCTAGCGGGATACCATATAAGAAATTTAATGAGAAACATTTGATTGTTAATATTATTAAATGTCAAACCACCTATTTGTCCTGCTACAAGTGCTAAACTACTTATAAAAACAAAATAGCAATACTAAGCTAACTAGAATGAGGACATTGAGGTGGAGTATAAGAAAGAGAAGAAGGTGGAGGTGGAGGTGGAGATGGAGAATGGAAGCAAGAGAATGAAAAAAGGGAGGGCAATTATGTTGACTGTTTACATGATTCAATATAGGGTAAAGGTAAGGAAGATACAAAGAGGAGGAGAGGAGAATGCAAAGAACCATGTTGACTGTTTACATGATTCAATATAGGGGTTTTTAGTACCAAATAAACCGAGTTTTGGAAATTGAAGCAATTATGACATGTTGAAGAAACACTTCTCTAAAAGATTTTCAATTATAGCTAATCAAGAAAATGAGGCCAACCATAACCGTCAACATTCTTAGCTAGAATTACCACGAATTAGGTATATTAACCAGTGTTAGACATTGATAGTCACCATGGTACTTTATTTTGGTATTCTTTTGAGTGGTTGTATTTTGTTACCGTGATTTCTTAACCATGTGTGATAAATTAAGAAATCCACGAGGTAAATAATTTTAAAAATCAGTTGTATGGCCATAAAAGATATACGATACGTTTAATGAAATTTACGTATCCGGTTTGAGGTACCGCCCGAACAGCGTGACATGTTTCTCATGTTGTATAGTGCCTACTATGTTCCATAAGCGTTTTGGGCCAAATTAAGGCCAACGTCCTTTTTTATTCAAATGAATACCAATGTTATATTAATTGAAATGTTATGTGTAAAGATGGTGATCTTACATCTTGTAGTTTTAGACAAAAATAGACGTTCATTATTATAGTTTCAAAGTATTGTGACATGAGTATTGTGATTGACCGTCTTTATGATCTTTTATACTCTATAGTATGTTAAATACGCATTCTCCATCATATGATGAGTCAATTTCATAGCCGTTCAAATTACACCAAGCAAAGCTAGATAAAAAAATAACCCAAACTGGAGCACCGTGCCAGTTAAGGCACGAAGCTAAAACAATATGGGTCCTTAGGCGCCTTTTAAGATGAACAACAATATAACATAATAGGAAACCGCTCCCGTTAGGGCGCGCACCACTAAGGCCCTGTTCTTTTGGACTTAAACTCAGCCCCTTTAAGTTCAGTTCAGCTCCTATAAGTTCAGTTCAGCTCCAATAAGTTCAGTTCAGTTCAGCTCCTATAAGTTCAGTTCAGTTCAGCTCCAATAAGTTCAGTTCAGTTCAGCTCCTATAAGTTCAGTTCAGTTCAGCTCCTATAAGTTCAGTTCAGCTCTTATAAGTTCAGTTCAGAAAAATTCAATTCTTACAAATTAAGTTCAGAAAAGTTATACGGAATATATTATTTATGAAAACCGATATAAAAACATTTGACATTAATTAGTGGAATGACATTTGGTCAATTGAAAAAAAGGTGGGTGTTAAAAAATATGCCCCGAATGTCACAAAAGTATCAAATGTCTATTATTGTTTTATACATTCACACTCCATAATTTTATAAGGATGCATACTCTTGGAATACCTATTATACAACATGACGTGAATATTCAAGGAACAGTAGATTTGGGCATGTTTGATGATAAGCGGAAAAAAAAACCATGTTAAAGGTACGAAACAAGATAGTAAAAAACATTTGGCGAGGCAATAGATTCGTTGTTACGAGTGATAGTGAAGATAAAGAAGAAAGTGATGAGGAAGATGATAATATGGAAATAGATGGTTAGAAAACGATGTAATATGTGATTTATTTTTTTATCGTAATGTAAACGTAGTAATCTATTTGAACAAACCAATATACATAAATCGGAATTATGTTATTATCTTACCTTATGTTTTAGAGTATACTTTTTTTATGACAGTCTTTTCCAAAAGATAAAGATACAGATAAAGATGATGTCAACGTAGTAATCTATTTGAACAAACCAATGTATATAAATTGGAATTATGTTATTATCTTACCTTATGTAATAAAGTTCAGTTTAGTAAATTTTAGATTCTATAAATTCTATTCAATTAAGTAAAATTAAGTTCAGAAAAGTTCAGATCCTATAAGTTTAGTTTAGTTCAGTTCAGCTCCTATAAGTTCAGTTCAGCTCTTATAAGTTCAGTTCAGTTCAGTTCAGCTCCTATAAGTTCAGTTCAGCTCCTATAAGTTCAGTTCAGTTCAGTTCAGCTCCAATAAGTTCAGTTCAGCTCCAATAAGTTCAGTTCAGCTCCTATAAGTTCAGTTCAGTTCAGTTCAGCTCCTATTCAGCCCAAAAGAACAGGGCCTAACTAGTAATTATAAAATATCTACACACTCCAAAAAAATGTCGTGTTTATTAGGTGTTTGCTTACAAAAATTACAAGTGTTTTTAATCGGCTCAACATGCACATACACTCTCCTTTCTTCTCTTTCTTTACTCTCCATCTCCCTCTCCCTCTCCCTTTCCTTCTTTCTTTTATTTCTTTATTACTCTCCCGACCCTCTCCATCTTTCTTTTATTTCTTTACTCTCCCGGCCCTCTCCTTCTTTCTTTTATTTCTTTACTCTCTCAGCCCTCTCCTTCTTTCTTTTATTTCTTTACTCTCTTTTATTTCTTTACTCTCCCAGCCCTCTCCTTCTTTCTTTTATTTCTTTACTCTCCCGGCCCTCTCCTTCTTTCTTCTACCTTCCACCTTCCCCCTCCATTTATCCTTCATTTAATTATAAAATATCTACACACTCCAAAAAAAATGTCGTGTTTATTATGTGTTTGCTTACAAAAATTACAAGTGTTTTGTAATCGGCTCAACATCTTGGGTGTTAAGCCGCCGAAGCCGCCACTGAAGACAACATCAGAGCTGTCGTCTTCATTTTGTTCTTCTGCTACTACTAAGCAAGGTAGTGTCAAAGACTCCAACTTTGTATGGATTTCTGAATATTATTGTTATTGCTTCTAATATACTCGTATGTCTAAGAGATGAAGGCTCATGCGTAACTTTGGAGTATAATATAATCTTGCCTCTTTTTGTGGCCGTCCGGATGATAGAGTTGATAGTAACTATTGATTTTGTATTAAGATTGATATAAAATGTTACCTCCGTTCCGGTCATTTGTTTATCATTGTTATATTATACTTCCTTAGTCTCAATTATTTGTTTGCATTTGATTAAAATATCCCTCACAAAAATATAAAAGGCAAACAAATGAATGAGACGGAGGGAGTAATAGTTTCTAATTTCTGAGTAATTTGAACACCTAACAAGATTATTGGTCACTTACTTATCATCTATTAAGTACGACCACAAATGGTACATCACTCTATCCTTTGTATTTATGTCAAAAGGTAAAGATAAACAAATGACCGAGGGTGACAAATATGTAATGTTCAATAACTTTTATTTTGTGGGTCCTGGATATGAAACTAAATAATTGGCAATGAATATCATGGTTTAAGATAAACGATAAGTCTTGCTTAAGACGGCTAGTATTCATCTAAAACTTAAGACGGGTTAAGTGGTGGTAATAAAGAGAAAATTTTTGGTATTTTTTAGGTAATAAGTGGAGTGATTTGGTATTTATTTAGCCCGTTTTAAGTTTAAGATAGATAGTGACCGTCTTAAATGAGAATATGTGTAAGATAAAAGCAGAAAAAATGGGGGAGAATCATTCATCTTTTAGTTAAAATGAAAAATTGCAAATGAAGCAGCCTAAATTCTAATCATCAGTACAGTCAACCTCTACAGAAACAATTGACGAAAAAGAAAGGAGGGTCACGGTTAAGAGTAGACCTGGCAAAAGCAACCCGACCCGATTGACCCGACCCGAATGACCCGACCCGTGACCCGAAATTGACCCGAATTACAACACCCGAATGTGACCCGAAACCCGATTAGACCCGACCCGACCCGAACATGACCCGATCTTTCTTGACCCGTAACTAACCCGACCCGAAAATAACCCGATCCAAAACCACTCAACCCGAAAATGACCCGACAAAACATAACTTTAATTGAACCAAAAATACTTAAAATGGCCTTTTGTCTATTATTCTTTGACCCGAAAATGACCCGACCCGAAATAACCCGACCCGGTTGACCCGAAACGGACCCGACAACTAACCCGAAACAAACCCGAAACCCGAAATAACCCGACCCGACCCGAATTAACCCGAAATCAACGAAAGACCCGAATTGACCCGACCCAAACTGGCCGACCCGAACCCGACCCGGTTGACCCGTTTGCCAGGTCTAGTTAAGAGTAAGTAACAAATATCAGGGGCATAATTGGGGTTTCTGAAAAGGCAGTGATAACAACTGTAAATGTTTTACAAATTTGACTTCTTTTTTTTGGTCTTTATTATATTTCAACTTTTGTCCTTGAATTTTTTTTTTTTTTGCGATTTTGGGCGATTTAAGTTTGCTTTCTAATTTATATGGAGTAATAAAGGCTGGTTTTTTTTTTCTGTAATAATTATTCTATTTTTGGTGTATAAGATGACATTCATGCACTAAAATCTTATTGTAGTTACATTTAATATGTATAAATTATTGGTTTTCTTTAATTATATTCAATTTAGTAATTTTTTAAGTTTTTTGCGATTTTGGGCGATTTAAGTTTGCTTTCTAATTACTCCCTCCTATTCATAATTACCTCTTTCTTTTCTTAATTTTAGGATATTAATTCTGCACTTGATGATTTCAATTTTACTATTTACATGCATTTACTATACTATTTTTTTTGCTTTTCATAATGTCAAAATTCTTTCTTTTGGAGTTTTTTTTTTTGCTTTTCTTGATGTAAAAACTTGCTACTTTGTAATTTATGTTAATTATTTTTTGTTTTTGTTTTTGGGTATATTTACATCTTTTTCGAGAATATTAGTTTATAATGAAAAATATAAATTGGTATTAAGAAATTATGTTTACAATCATATGAAAAAGAAAAAATGAAGTTGTATGTTGATGACGTGGGAGAAGGAGAGTTCTTTAAATGTTTGTCTTTTAATACAAGTAGGAAATTAATCTTTGATATAACCACAAGATTAAGGGAAGATATATAATAACTTAAGTGAAATGATGATAGAGGGTGAGAACTTTGATTGAATAATGAAGATTGAGTCACCAATCTTGAATTACAACCCAATTTCAATAACTAAAAACCAATTTGAAAGACTAATTAACTAAATATTAAGCTTAAACCCACAAGATTAAGGAAATATTAGTTCTAATAGATGAAGAATTATGGATCTAGGGATTCGTGCCCTCTAATTACATAAGAAGTGGGTATATATAGGTTCCTAAGAGAGGAGAGACGGACTTTTAAATAAAGATGGGCCTTGGTACGGCCACGAGCGTGACAGGAAAGTCACGCCCGTGATGGCTGGCCTTCGAGCTGAGTCACGACCCTGAGATGTAAGTCACGGTCGTGACTTGCTGAACTCGACTCTGTCACGGCCGTGACTCCTGTAGGCTCCTTTTTCTTCCTCTCTTGCTCACGCTAGTGACTTCACCGTCACCATGGTGACTTAAGGGACAGAATACGGGACACTTTGATCACGCTAGTGACCAAAGTTTCACCATGGTGACTTAAGTAGATCTTCGTCATTCTTCTCGTTTCGGCTTGCCTTGACTCGGGATGGCTTTGGCACGCCAAGTAGGACCTCCAAGGTAGGTGGGACCGTGTAGGGTATGTCGTGCGCCCTCCATGTAGCTTATAATCCTTTTGGTCACACAAAATGAGGTAAAACCCGCCTCAAGTAACAGTTTACTTACAAAATCAAGATAAAAGCGAGAAAAGTGTTAGAGGAAGAAAAAATATACAAAACCGCTCCTAGGGAACGCCCAAGGCAAGCAATATGGGGGTAAATAATGGAGTAAAAATAAGTTGAAATGACACTATATCAAATCTCCCCAAACCAAACCCTTACTCGTCCTGAGTAAGAATGAACGAAGTCACGACTTTTATTCAAACTACACTAATAGCATAACCGATACAAGACAACTAACGGGCCTTGCTTAGAGCTGATCAAATGGTCGAGGCCCAATGGCCCAACCCGACCCGACCCGATATTTTCCCAGGTTTGGGCTTGATGTTTGGCCCAAAAAAGCCCGCGGCCCGGCCCAAAAGGAGCACCGTATAATTTTTAGGCCGAGTATGGACTCAAATTAGAGCTGATCAAATGGCCCAGGCCGCTAGCCCGGCCCGGCCCAGCCCAATTTTTACTAGGGCTTGGGCCTTGATTTTAGGCCCGAAAAAGCCCACGGCCCGAAGCACATGGCCCGAATTAAATAATTGGGCCGGGTTCGGGCCGACTCTAAGGCCCGGATTTTAGCCCGGCCCGCCCCAAACATAAACAAAATTTTATTAGATTTAACAAATCAATTGCCATTTAGTACTCCGTAGTAATTTGTTTGCATGTATTAATATGACAAACTTATATTTTTTAGCCAAAGAACATATTCAATTCATAATAAAATTGTGCAACACCGTAACGAGCATAGTACTTAAGTACATTAGGAATATTGTTCTACTGAAAATTGTGCATTTAATTAATCATTGGCCGCTCCCTTTGTCTTCTTCTCATCTCTAACTTCAAATTAATAATTTCTTGAGATGATAGGCAAAAAATTTCATTTGTTAAAATTAGTAATATTTAAACAGTATTATACATGCATATTTCACTAGTTTATCATGTTAGGTTACGTTCATTTGTTGAAAAATTATCGTAACAATACTATGTACGTGACTACATGCACATTACACTAATTCATTTGTTCAACTACATTCATACTCCTTACATTAACAATACCGATCAAATCATATAATTTTATATGAAATTTTTCGATGACAGAGTATCTAGTTACATAATGATATTTCTAACGTCATTTGAAGATTAAATATTATAGGCCCGAATTGGCCCGAAGCCCGCTTTAAGCCCGCATGGGCCGGGTTTGGGCCAATAAAATAGGCCCGCACATATGGCCCGACCCGACCCGACCCGACCCGCACACTTGGGCTTAATTTTAAGCCACGACCCGGCCCAAACCCGGCCCGGCCCGATCCATGATCACCTCTAGCTCAAATGGCCTGATTTTTGGGCCGGCCCGACCCGACATTAGTTGTTGGAAAAATTACTCAAAGAAAAATAAAAATGATATAGTAAAAATAAATTATAGGATCATACCTTTTTAACTACACCAAATTATTAAGAAAAAACGAGATCACCTGGAATTTTGTTGGGTGAGTCGCGGAATCATTCAGCTCTCCTCAAGACGATTCACGCCCTCCAAATAAATCGCTGGAAGTTCATGGCGCGTCGTCCCTAGGATAAAACCCCAACTGTATAATAATACTCCCTTATCTGCGTATAAGAGAGGTGAAGCTAACTCACACACGAAACACCTGACTATTTCTTGTTCAAACATAATTTGGGAATGTTGTTTGTTTTAAAATGTGAACAACACTTTTTCCATACATAAAAATAAGAAGTATGCTCATATAAATAGGGTGAAGTACATCTTTAGTCAACCACACATAAATCAACATTTTTAATACCATAAAACATAATGTTTAATTCAAACATTACTCTCACAAAATTAATGGTGAATATAATTTATGAAAAAAATAATTAAGTATGTGTTTGGCCTGATTATTGGAAGTGTTTTTAGTAGCTAAAAGCTTAAACTTGCCCCAAACACACAAATTTTCCAAGCTAAAAAGTGTTTATAAATAGCTCAAAATTAATTTTTATTCCTCAAAAGTAGAAGCACCAATTTGGTGCTTCTAACTTATACTTATACTTTTATGACATTTTATACATAAATGAAAAATTTGTATGTTATAAAAAATTTAATAAAATAAATATTTTTTCATTTATAATTTTTAATTCTCTACGAATAGACACCCATCTTGATATACTTTTAATAATAATTTTTTTATTTTTCATTCGATTATTTAAAAAAGCTCTTTTTGGAAAACACTTTGGTAAATTATAGCCAAACACCTACAATTTTTTCTAGATATAGCTTATCAAAAAACTCATTTTGAAAAACAAAAGTATTTTTTTCTAAATTAGGCCCAACAGGCTCTAAATCACCTCTTAAATGCTCAAACATTTATCACCCATATAATAACCAATAAATTAGGACTTTAAATGTCATAAAGGTTTTATGAAAAATGTTTGTAAGAAATGTTTATACACAATAAATACAAAATACTTTGTAAGTTAAATTCACTTTATTGTAAATAATAAAGTAGCTAGTATAGTAATAAATGGTCAAAACCTATATTAATAAAATGATTGAATAAATATAAATATATTTTTGTTAAAATATATAACATTCCCCTACTTATTTTAACAAAAATAAAAAATGAAAATTTGTTTGACAAATGTCACAAGATGTCACGCATCATGGAGGTGGCTCCGCCTATAAACCTCCATTTAGTGTTTTAGTTAACCACGTACTAGAGTCAAAGTGGCACCGCCTTAAAACTTTTACTACTTACATGCACGTTGAAAACCGGACACACATGACACCTTTTGTGTTTCAAAGCTTCTAAGGTAGCATGTTAATGGCCATGTGCATCATCCCGGCATTCGTGACTGTATCTAGAGAATGTGCCCCCATTCTCTTAGAAGCGGCCTCACTCCAACACTCATATAGGTGACCCATCAAGAATGCACTCGTGGTCAAGCATTCCGCTCACCCAAGCTATAGGTCATTAAGAGCAAAACCAAATATAAAATTTAAATATTTCTCGTACAAAATTGCGTTTTTCTCATCGTTAATAACACCACAAGTATACATGTCTGCACCATAGGGAGGGACATAAATAATAAAAGCCATAATCATTATATATATATATATATATATATATGCATGTCACCGCCATCATAAGATTCGTTTTTCCCTTTGCAGGGTATCCTCATACATGACTAAAATCAAATTTGGGCAAAAGTCCTCTCCCCCTCGATGCTTTTCACACTTTCTCTCTTACTAGAGCTCTAGCCAACTGATAAGTAGTTATATTCTTTTTTGCTCACACATGAGCATCATATATGACGTCACTGGACCAATGTCCTTGCACAATTTCAAGTTGGATTTACCAACGTAATATAAAATATTAATTCATTGTACCAATAGGTACACCATTTCCACGGTTAAGTGGTATAAAGAGCATACGCATTCAAAAGAGCTATCAATTCAACTCTCATCGCGAAATATGATAATATCGCATGCCTCATTTTCTTCATAGCTGGCTTATTACATTGTCACCAATTAAAATCACAAACCACTGGTAGACAAAGATTCTCCGGCTAAAAATATTAATCAACGTTGGTATAACATTTTATACAACGTAGCACATCTCTCATGTCAAACCAACTGTATCGATCACAAAGTAAATAAATGAAGTTAATTTGAATTTGAACTTCATAAAGTATGGCAGACAAAGTGATGCATGTAATAAGTCTTTTTAAACTTTTGAAATAGTACTTTCACACCATAATACTCCCTCCGATTTTTTATATATGACGTTTTGCTTTTTCGAGGTAAACCTTTGACTTTAACATTTCGAAAATTATATTTGTTTAAAAATTATAAAAATGATATCATTAAATTCCTTACAAAAAGCTCTTTCATATGAGTATACATATGATAATATTTAAATTTATATATTAAGAGATATTAAAGAGAAAAGTGAATGTCTCGAAATGTGAGAAAGTCATATATAAAAAAACAAAGGGAGTAGGATACATTAAATATTTAAACAAGGAATTATAATAATTCTCTTGAAATCAGACTTGTTACAACGTTGATATTAAACCAATACATATCAAAACTTGACGGTCTCTCCCCAAATCAATCATATCAAACTTTATACGAAGATTTTTTTTTCCAGCTCATACTTCTTTATCCACAAAGTTAACAATCAAGATTTATTAACATAATACAAAAGAATGACGTACATTCATGTATACGTAAAATGCCCATAAAGACATTACCAAGTGGTTCATCGTGTGAACCATAGTCCAATCGTCAAAAGATTTATTTTATTACCATTTATACGTATTTTTAAATTGGTGTAACAATCAAGCTAATGAGTAAACTCTAACCTCGAGATAAAGCAGTACGAATAAGTTGGTCCAAATTTATTCACAAAAACAACAATTAAATGATGTACCTTTAAATTAAA
Source organism: Heliosperma pusillum (assembly GCA_022085475.1). Classification (NCBI taxonomy): domain Eukaryota; kingdom Viridiplantae; phylum Streptophyta; class Magnoliopsida; order Caryophyllales; family Caryophyllaceae; genus Heliosperma; species Heliosperma pusillum. The sequence continues at coordinate 15,366 of JAIUZE010013991.1, forward strand.
ATTGTTTATAATGCATATTCATACATCAACTTTTTGTGAAGACAAGCTAAGTTCCACCAAAATAATTAGACTTGGTATATATCAAATGATATCACCTCTAACATGATTATGGACATTCATGGAGTAAAACCAAATCTTAAAAGTGAGGCTTATTTCTCCATATTGCTATTATATGACATATGTTATACTCTAACTAGATGATCATGTTCTCATTTCTAAATTTTTCTTGTAGTGATATTATATTTCTCATGTACCTACAACATGCTTATGAGGACACCATTCATCTTATTTATTTTTCCTTCTATAGTACCCATATTTCATTAGTGGTCCATTTTAAATATTATATACTCTTATAAGATACTTTACGCACCTTGATCATACTTATACATATAATTGGGTGTTGTCTCCATATAACTTGATCATACCAATAATCAAAAACATAATACTCCGTATTATCATAAACCATGAACATATTCAACTATCAACACTCAACTTTAAACATACTACACCAATGGATTAACCCTTAGTGACAACTTTGTGTGAAATGATTGTTAAAAGTATGATAAAATGAGGAATAAACTAAAACTAAAATTTTCCAAGTTTAGTGTTAAACGTCATACTCCATTATTACTATTTAAAAAAATCAATAACAACACAATTATTGACATAGCCATTATTCCTTTTTTTTCTTTTTTTTGAAATAAAACCATCCTCTTTCTATACTACTTAAAACTTAATAGCAAATAATTACTACTATTATCTTAAACTTTACCCATATTCGTAACGGCATAGTAAAAAAAATGTCTTTATGAAGTTTCAAATAAAAGATTTAAAACTTTTGAACATTTGAGAAATTGACTTTTAATAAGCATCTTGAGAATTAACTATGCGGACACCCAGCAAAACATTTTATTCTACGATATACACATCATGCGAATAAAAAATTATTTATAAAAAGTAGATGCATTCTAAAAACTATTAATAAATGATAGACCACACTAAAAATATCATAGTCACCCAGCCACACACATCCACAACTTTCAAATCATAAACAAAAGTGATTATCAAGAGGCAAATACGTAACTAATAGATCAATATTGTAATACATATGTGATTACCTTACTGCTAAAAATGTATCACAAAGTTAACAATTCTTTATTCTAAATTAATACACAATAATGACAAGTCAAATAACAACATGACCAATATTTTAAATTTATATTTTGACTAAACAAACTTACTTGCTTTATTTCTTTTCAATCATTAAACTACGTCATATAAAAACTTACAAAAAAGACTATATGCTTATAGCCAAAAATTGAGAAGATACTCATACATTTAAACGAAAGGCTATCACCAAATATACAATGAAAAGTATGGATGACATTTACGTACCTCAAGCAACCAATCCATTTTTGAGTCTCTAATTACTTTAGGCTATTCAAACTTTAATTGATAGTCACATACTTGCAATATAAAATTTATTAGTTTTTTTTAATAACGGCTATATGAAACGCATATTAATATCCATCACGTTATATCCTTTTACCAAAGGTTCTCAGTGATTTTTTTTCCTCAAATGATAAAGACTTATAGGAGAGCAAATAAAACATTAAAATAAAAGAACTCCTTGCTTTTTATATTGTCGTTAACATTTTCCGAGTTCTATTCTCACGAGAAAATTGTTCATATTTATACTTTTTAAAATCGAAGATTTTAGGAAGCAGTTTCTCTTAAAATTAAATTAAATTATAAAATACTCGCTTAAAAGTGTTTTAAGATTTACACAAGTCACCTTTAGTGAGAAAGGGTCTATGTTCGTCTTGAGATTGTTGAAAAAATTACTCAAAGAAAAATAAAAAAAAATATAGTAAAAATAAATTATTATAGGATCATACCTTTTTAACGACACCAAATTATTAAGAAAAAACGAGATCATGTGAAATTTTGTTGGGTGAGTCGCGGAATCATTCAGCTCACCTCAAGACGATTCACGCCCTCCAAATATATAAATCGCAGGAAGTTCATGGCGTGTTGTCCCTAGGATAAAACCCCAACTATATAATAATACTCTCTTATATGCGTATAAGAGAGGTGAAGCTAACTCACACACGAAACACCTGACTATTTCTTGTTCAAACATAATTTGGGAATGTTGTTTATTTTAAAATGTGAACAACACTTTTTTCATACATAAAAATAAGAATTATGCTCATATAAATAGGGTGAAGTACATCTTTAGTCAACCACACATAAATCAACATTTTTAATATCATAAAACATAATGTTTAATTCAAACATTACTCTCACAAAATTAATGGTGAATATAATTTATGTAAAAACAATTAAATCGTCTTTTAAATGCTCAAACATTTATCACCCATATAATGACCAATAAATTAGGACTTTAAATGTCATAAAGGTTTTATGAAAAAAGTTTGTAAGAAATGTTTATACACAATAAATAATTCACTTTATTGTAAATAATAAAGTAGTTAGTATAGTAATAAATGGTCAAAACCTATATTAATAAAAAGATTGAATAAATATAAATACATTTTTGTTAAAATATATAACATTAGTCAAAATATTATAAAAATACAATCTGAGCACTATTATTTGTTGTAACGGATGCGTCCCGTTACCCAACAGTTAGTTAATTAGGGTGATAAGAACCAAATATAGCGAATAATAAAAAAGATGACACACATATATACGTGGCTCACTAGTAAAATAACTGGCTACGTCCACCCGGAAGCAGAGCAAATTTTACTATTGTGAAGATAATAGTACAAAAGTAGACTGGTTTTCCTCCTCTTCATCATCAACACCATTAACGTTTTCCTCCTCGTTCGCACCATCCACCTCCTCGTTCGCACCATCCACCTCCTCATTCTCACCTCTTTCAATAAAACCATCAACATCATCCCCACCCTCCCCGTTACCCTCATCCACCTCCATGTCCGCCACCCCTCTTGGTTTATAAGGTTTGGGAACAACAAGTCGTGTTGCGCCCAGTTAGGCAAGATACCGTTAGAGTCAATGTACCCTTGGTTCGCCATCATATAATAGGAGGGGTATTGGGCATGATAGTTATTGATCCGGTGAGGTAGTCCGCGTTCGGGAGGATCGTGGTATCCTCGGGCTGATACGGTCGGTAGGGGATAAGGATAGGTGGGATACGAATATAATTGGGTGGAGGGGATTGGGGCATCGGTAATTGGGGTTCAATCGACTCGGTTGGGGTTGCGGTTGCGATTGCTGAGAGGATTCGCCCGGTTCCTTAGTGACTTTAGTCGGTGGCCCTTCGACTGCCGTTACCGGTAGCAAGTAGTTGCGTCTTCGGTCCATCGTGTCTCCCCTAGGTGCAAAAGGAGGTAGTCGGTGGCATGGTAGGTAGAAGGGTGAAGTACCTTTTATTACCTACTTAAACCGCCCCAGTCTCTTATCTTCCTTAATCCACTTATGAAAGCGGATAAGGTTGAACTCATCTAAAAAAGTCCACCCGGGAAAAACCGCGTACGCCCCATCATCGTTGAAGTCGTTTTGAAGTGTTTGGCTAGGTAAGTAACCAAGCCCCAATTACCGCAGTCTGTCTTTGCACGGTCTTATTAGCCAACTTACTCATTCTCTTAACCATCTCGTAGACTAAGTCATATTTGAACTTGTCCCCCAACCCTTTCACCTTCATGTTGTGGGTCTCTAAGACGGTAAGGTCGAGTTGGGTCATGTGGTTGGGCTCTAGTCGACCTAAAAATGAGTCGGTGCAAAAAACGGGGTATGAGGTGGTGAACCAACAACGTCGAGTTTCGTCTGAAATTCGTTAGAACCCCCATGTCAAGACGGTCCATAAGGGTCCCACATCAAAACCCTTAGGTTCCTTATATTCCTTCTCAAAGGGTATTTCTAACCCAAAAATCGCCCCGAAATCGGCTAAGGTGAGGGTTTGGCTAGTATTGACAATGTGAAAAAAAAAAACAAACTTCTGCATCCTTATTCTTAAAACACTACAAATTACTAATAAACTCCAATGTAAGACTTCGATATGACAGTTCGTGCATGTGGAAAATAGTAGTCATACATATGGTGGTGAAGAAGGAGAGATTTTGTTCCTCGATGCCTACTTTCTTCGAAATGTCATGGCAAAGGAATCTAGTTGGCTCCATGTCCATCCCCTTTATTTTTTTGAAAGCTTCACAGTGCTTTTCCGACTCGAAAATGACTTCTGGAAAATTCGGAAGTTGCTATATTTCCTGGTTTTCTTCGGGGTCGGGGTTGTTAGAGGAGCTTCCTTTTCTACTTTTTGGTGCCCTTGAAGAAGAAGCCTTTCCTTTCCCATTACCTACCATGGTTGTTGATTTAAGGTGCTTGAAGTGGTTTCCCAAAAACATTTCTCAAAAACTCACCTTAATGTGCTCTAAACACAAGATAACGTCCCAATAATCAACAAAATAACCTTCTAGTATGATTAGCAGTCTCAAAATCAACCAAAAAACTAAACCCCAATTTCGGATTTTTGAAATCCTAGATTTCAAAAATTCGATTTTTTGAGTTTTTTGTGGTTTTGTAAGCAAAAATTGGTTGTTTATGTTTTTAGGATTGAAGGGGAAATGTTTTTGGAGTAATTTGGGAAAGATTTGAGTGAGTTTGATGGAGATTTGAGTGAGTAATGGTGTTTTTAGTGGGAGAAGAGTGTTTGTGCGTTTGTGTATTGTAATGAAGGTGAAGGAAAGAAAAGGGAAGGAAGAAGAACAAAAGTGAGCTGTGTATAGTATCTCACGGTCGTGAGATAGGAGTCACGGTTGTGAGATATAGCAGGCCACGCCCGTGACATTGGTGTCACGTCCGTGAGATGCAAGTCACGGTCATGACCTGCTGAACTCGACTTTGTCGCGACCGTGAGATGTAAGTCACGGCCGTGACATCTGTAGGTAGACCTGGCAAAACTGACCAGACCCGATAAGACTGACCCGAGACCCGAAAGCGACCCGGAATTGCCTGACCCGAGGATGACCCAAAATCCGAATTGACCCGACCCGACCCGACCCGAACCTTGACTGGCCCGAAATAGACCCGACCCAAAACCACCGACCCACAGACGACCCAAAATAGACCCGACCCGAGGATGACCCAACCCGACCCAGACCCGACCCGAACCTTGACTGGCCCGAAGTAGACCCGACCCTAAATAACCCGACCCAAAACCACCGACCCACAGACGACCTGATTTGAAATGATCCTAAATGACCCAATTTATTGTGATTAGGGGTGATAAACTAATAATGAGATGAGACAACCCACGTACAGCTCAAGCTCGGCTTGGTCGAAGTAGGCCCGTGCGAGTTTGGCTCGACGCCGGGCTTGACTTGAAAACTAACTTGATCATTTTGACCTGAAAATGGCCTAAATAATCGGATATGAATCTAAAACAACCCGACCCAAAATGACCCATACCCGAAATGGTCCAAACCCAAAATGACCCAAGCCCAAAACTGACCCAAACCCGAAAGTGACCCGACCCGAAAGGTTGAGCAAACCCGATATGACCCTGGCCAAACCCGACCCATTTGACCCATTTGTCAGGTCTACCTGTAGGTTCCCTTTTCTTTCTCTTTTGCTCACGCCGTTGACTTCACCGTCACTATGATGACTTAATGGACAGAATATGGGACACTTTGGTCACGTTAGTGACCAAAGTTTCACCATGGTGACGTAAGTAAATCTTCGCCATTCTTCTCGGTTCGGCTTGCCTTGACTCAGGATGGCTTTGGCACGGCAAGTAGGGCCTTCAAGGTAGGTGGGACCGTATATGGTATACCGTGGGCCCTCCATGTAGCTCATCATCTTTTTGGTCACACAAAACGAGGTAAAAACCGACCCAAGTGACAGGTTACCTACAAAACCAAGATAAAAGCGAGAAAAGTGTTAGAGGAAGATAAAACATACAAAATCGCTCATAGGGAGCGTCCAAGGCAAGCAAAATGGGACAAATAAGGGAAGAAAAATATGGTGAAATGACAGTATATCATACTTTATTTAAATGAGATCCATTAAATTTTTCCAAGAATATGACTATAACACAATAAAACTTCCAGTAATGTAGATACTAGAAAGATATTGAGTTCATGGATTATAAATCAGAGGTAGTACTCTTGATTACATATTTTCTGAGTTTTATTATAAACTTTTTGTGTTTTATTTTAAAGAATTTGAGTTTTTACTATAAAGTTTTGAGCATGTTTACTTAAATATTAAGCTAAGAAAATACAATATTGCTCAAAAACTATGCCTATATATTAAATTAATGTTGAGGTTTTCCATCAAAAAATTATTATTTAACTAGTAAATTGTAGATACTAATGAAAAATATATATAAACTCAAAAACTAAAACGGTATGAGGTAATACATCCGATGCGTAATCTTTTTTCCTAAAGATATTCCCTCTATTATTCTTTCAAAAAAAATATTTTCTCTATTATGATTTATAAAAACTAGTATAGATTCCGTGCAATGCACGATATATGTAGAGGTTACTTTTCAGTATATTATTACTATAGATTTTAAATGGAAAACAATTACTTTTTTCAAATTTCTCATCCTAATCACATTTTGATTTGATAAAAATAGTTCAAAAGACAAAAACAATCAAACTAACGATATCATTTTGATATTTTAATGAAAATAGATTTTTAACATGAATCGAATTGTAACATTTTAACAAATTGGTTTAACCATTTTTTTAGTTATGAAGCTAGTAATAATAGTTTATAATTTTGTTTCATAGAGAGTATAGTTATATTTTAATGAAAATATTATCGTCTGCATCATTTTAATGAAAATATTACAGTTTTAGTTTAATAAAAAGTTTATAATTTAATGAAAATATTATATCTTAATGAAAAGTTATATCATAATAAGATATATGTTCATTTTGTTTTCTTATTTAGTGTATCTATTTTGAAGGGATAACTACTTGGATAGACTTATTCTTTATAATAAAAGGGGGATTTAAAACAAATCACTAGACATGTTACAACATTTATTAAGTTAACTACCCATGCATGAAAATTTAAAAATACTACATTAATATTCATATCATGTCATTTTTTTTACCATATAACTTTATTTTCTAAAATACATGAAAAATTTTACGTCAAGAGAAGACCATACAAAAACGATAATAAAAAAATCTTCAATTTCAAGACAAACAAAATATAGCAAGTATTGCTATAGACTCTCTATCAACGTTACATGAGAACATCTTGCTTCATGCTCCCACTCATTTTCATATCATTCTCGATCTGTACGAGAAGTGAGTGTAGCTGATGAAGACTTTTCTTCATATCATTCATATAGTAATTTGCCATGAAAAGGGCAAAACCATCATGAAGTGAATGAAGCACACGCACGGTCAAGGACTATGCTCTCACTGATTTTGCAATCAAGTGCCTCCAGTTTCTCGACATTCTCAATCATATCTAGAATGTGTGGGCTAACCGGTTGGCCCTTCTGGAGTTTCGCCTCAAAGAAGCGACAGGTATGCTCATAAGTAACGATCTTCGGTGCTTTTGAGAATTCGTTAGTGAGCGTGGTGAAAATCTTGTTTGCACCTTGGGCTATGAAGCGTCTTTGCAAATTGCTTTCCATTGCAAAGATGAGTACGTTCTTTATCGCACCCGCTTCCATAACGAAGTCACTATATTCAAGTGTCTCGTTAGCTCTCGCATTGGGGCCTGGGTTTGGCGGTATTGGCTCAGTCAAGTACTTGAGCTTACCGTCAGCAATGGCAGCATTCCGTAATGCCGCCTCCCAGTTCGCAGAGTTGGACCCGTCATTCTTCAGTCGCGTGGACTGATTCATGTGGTCCATAAAAGCTTTAAGCCAGGATTCGCGCGCGAGCGTGGCACTTGGCATAGGGATATCAGTATTTCCAGCCATTTGTTATATGCAGTATTATCAATATAAACGAGTTCTACTCTGAAAAAGAAGAAAAAACCATAATAAGCGTTCTCATCGATTTGAATTTAAGTCTAGTGCAAAATTTGTTTTAATGCAAAGACTCGAGCATTTATACAACTGACCTCCCTCAAGAATTATATAAATGATCTCAAGACTCAATTATCGGTAAATTGATAAGCCAAACTCTTGGCTAATTCTACCTTTAGAATTCTTGGTCGATAAATTTCTGTAAATTCTATCTTTAGTCCATCATAATCACGAGAAACTCTTCGGACTATAATGTTGAGATAAAATAGGTCAACACACACTACTTACCCAACGTAGAAGGGGTCATATGGAGAGTAAGGTCCTATATGCCTACCGACGAAGAAAGGATTCATAGTAGTTTGGCCTATAAAGACTAGTCTCAATTTTAGGTTTAGAGGAAGATCCCATCAAATTTATTTTAATTCAATTTTAAGTGAACTAATATCTAGCATGCGAGAATGAATAAACTAAAATGATGGCTTAAATTCGAGTGACATCTTTATGTCCATGATAACTAACATTCAAACTATATGAGTCAATTTTCATGCATTTTAGTAGTAGGTGGTTTGGTTTAGGCGGAATATGATGCAATAACTATCATGTGATGAATAAGCAACATGAACGGAAAAATACATAAAAAAAAAAATACAAAGTCCTAGTGTGGCCTATCTACCAAAATGAACAAAAATACAACTTTGGAATCCAACCCATTTGGACCCGAGAAGCTCGTCTTGATGTTCCATCTTGGTCCATGTAGCGGGAGTGAGCAATCCGATCTCCATCTTTAGTCTTCTCAAAATACATTTAATAAATTACAAAATATAAACCTATTTACATTCTAATTTTAAAAAACATAATTTAATGAAAAATAAAATGGAGATTCGAGGTCTCAAAATTACATCAAAGATCATGTTTCCATCATTACGAAAACATGATCAACTAAGGCCACACTAGGTAATACAAATTACAACCGATTGCAAAAATACGTAAATTAAACCATTCAACCATTCATTCAACAAGATAAAATGCATCAACTATAAATTAATCATTCAAGACATAATTCTTTAATTATGAAGAGTAATTTATCCAAACCACCTTTTAAAATGATCAAAATTATGTGACAATTCCTTAATTAATCACAATAACCCCAACCAAACAAAATCCAATTGTAATTCATATTCTTTAACATGAATTAATACAACATTATTTTAAACCTCTTTAAAATAATTGGGTATCCAATTATTGTGAACTTCTTCACAACAATAAACGAAACATCATCATTATAATGAATAAAAAAAAAATTCGATCAAAAATAAAAAAAACCGAAACTTTTTTTCTTTAAAAAATTTGATGTTACTAATATTTTCAAGATCGGTACAAAATATCAACATCTAATCATAATTAAACATCGATACAAACTAGATGATTCAATTTAACAATTTAAAATGAATATCTAAATCAATGAATACCGAAAATATATAGCAATGAACATTCAAATCGATTTCCATTTACATTTTAATTTAATCCTTATTAAATCAAAACATCTACAAATTCATCTTGTTATCGTCTTAACTTTTTAAAACAACAATTATAATGAATCAAAATGGAAAAACAAGGCAAAAACAAGGCAAAAAAATTTTTTCTTTTTCTCGGCAGCAGTAGCAAAAAACAAAAAAAAACCTATTTTTTTTTTCTCGGCCGAATTCAAAACAAAAAAAAAACAAAACAAAAATTTCTAATCTTATATTTCATCAATTATGAAAAACATATAAAATAATTTCGTAGCCCTTGGCTCTGATACCACTTGTAGGAAATATCGGTATATGTCGTCATTAATTTACGGATTATAACGAAACTATAGTATATGAATTACGAGTCATACATGAATTGCATAATATAAAATTATAATGAATCTAGAATTAACCTTTGGTCCTAGCAAATATGGCCTATGAACAATATCGAAATCGATATTCTCCTAATTGTTGCACCCAAGATGCTCCGAGATATGCCTTGCTTGTGCTAGAATTTTCGAGAAAAGTTACTGCTAATTTTCTTTTGTGTGATGATGAAAGATAGAGAGAATTAGAGAGGAAAAATCTGAATTTTTCTTTCTTCTCCTTGCTCTGTTTCGGCCGGCCCTCTAGTAGGTCAAGGAGGAGTCTCTCCTCATTTTCCTACTCTTGTAATTAGGGTTTTGACCTAGTTACCATAAGAAAATAATAGGAGATCTTCTCTCTTATTATTATCTCTTATTAACCGAAAATTATGAGGAGAAAAAGACTATTTTCTCCTTCCTTTTTCGGTTATATCAGCATATAATATAATATATACGTTAACTATAAATATCCGTATATTTATAATTTGCTAATTAAATATAACATATTATGTTTAATTACGAATTAACATTTTAATTCGTTTAAGCTTATATTATATACATTGATTAAATATAACGGTTTATATTCAATTACGAATTACATTTAATTCGTCTCAGCTAATATTATTTAATCGTTATTAAATAATCGTATCATCATTACATTGACTAACCTTTTAGTCATATACATCGACTAACCTTTTAGTCATATAATAAGGCATCAATATGATTATATTATTCATATAATCACATCTCTCAGACACATCCTTTAGGTGTGACTTTTAGAGACCAGTTGATCACCGCCATTAAAATGACAATAACGTCAAACTCCTAGCAAGCCAACCGTTATCGATAAACGTTAATCAACTGGTAAGAATACTAAGTATACCCTGTGAACCTGTAAGAGATTTATTCATGTTATCACACTAACTGTGGAGGACACTAGCTTCAACAATACGAACGTATATCAACCCTTTTGTGTATAGGATATACAAATATACAATTGATTTTTTTTAAGACAGATATATCAGTTTAAGGATAAAACGAGTCAAGTATTACACTATTACCCCACTTGGTTAGATAGGATAATTATTTTGCTATTTTCTAGGAGCTTTTTTTTTGTCTTACCCACACAATTTGACCCGTTTTAAGGTTAAAAGTTAAAACGGATATATTCGCCATAAATGAAAATTTACGTATAACATATAACAGTTGATCCAATTAATAATAAATAGAGTGAGATTTATTATGCACATTTTTATAACATAGGAGTATGTCTTTATTTCCCCAAATTCAGATATTGAGAGTTGATCTCATTTGCGGGTGTCATCATAACTAATAGAATATTAAATTAACTTTTCATTCTTTTCCCAAATTCGGGTATTATAAGTTTATCTCATTTGAGGAGGTCATTATAACCAATAGAGTGATAAATAAATATTTCAAATTCTTCTATCTATTAATCATATATTACCCATTTTATTATAGTAACTCTCCTATGCGACGGTCTCATTCCCCACTTTTTTGCAAAATGTGACCACTTTTTGTTAAATAGTGACTACCTTGATAATAAATGTCATTTTCAAGTCATAAAAGATGGTTACTGTTTATTAATAAATGGTCACTATTTGTCAAAAAGTGGTTACACTTAACCCGTCGCATATGCGACGGTTGTAAACAAGAATTTGTGATTTTATTATGGTGTATGTATGGAGTATATCGTATATTTACTAATTAATATACGCATTATCATAAAAATGTATTTAATATCAAAGTAGAAAATAAAGCACGCATGTGCAATTTGCACGAGCTTAAATTGCAATTTAAAATTAACTTTTGATAGTGTTTAAGAACTTTTTAGCATATAGTAAATAACTAAATACAAATTTTTTAAAATAAATAAAACTTTAGGTAATTTCTTATAAATGAATGAGAATATATTAGGAAGTACTCCGTATCTGTCAAAAAAACTGTTAAATATCAATATTTCTAAAAGCAAATCCGTATAATTTTGCACAGGATATTGGATATTTTATTTCTTTTGTAAAATTCTGATGATATCAATTTGTGTTGTTTAATAAGCAAAACCGTGCAATTTTTGCACGGGTTAAAACTAGTACTTTATAAAAGCAAAGAATAAAGAATAAACAAGTATCGATACTGAGCCACTAGATTTATGCATATACTCTATGTTGGTTTTTGGGTCCAAATATTAGGGCAACGATAAATCGAGTACACATTTTACTAATGCCACTCAAATTGTGAGAGGTGAATAGTAAGACACTCATATATTAACCGGGAGTTTTGTTTATGCTTAATTTTTGTCAGTGAGGTCGTGCACTTCTATGAGAGCGGAGATGATAGCTCTCAAAGTTGGACTAGAATAAGCTCGGACGCTTCAAATCAAAAAACTGCTCGTTCTCATGGATAACAAGACTTGTATCCAATTCATTCAGGAGAATCAACTTCTAAGCAATGGCCTCAAAGCGATAGTTAAAAGGTGTAAGGATATCATTAATGAACCATGATGGATACTCAAAGTGGATCACACATACATGGAAGCCAATCGTGCTAGTGATTGGCTAGCTAACTGAGGCGTCGACTCAGGCACATAAATCAATATAGTTACTTCACTACCTCAGAACTGCGGAATATTATTCAGGAGGACATTATAGGGGTAGCTATCCACCGTGTGGTAGCTAACTAGTTTACTTTGTATCTCGGGGCTTGTCCCTCTCTAGCACGAAAAAACAAAAACAAAATGATGAGCCAAACCCATAATATATTGTCACAAATTTCACAATATCTCTTAATCACTATACTACGGTCTCTCTAGTACAAGAGGAGGTATTTAGGTAAGACGTTTTCAAGTAATCGTAAAATAAATAAATTTAGTGAATCAATATTTAAAAAACAACAACAAAATGGCAGTTCAGAAATTATACATCAGAGGTAGTACATCATATACTTTCTGATTTTTATGATAAATTTTTTGAGTTTTATTTCAAAGAATTTGAGTTATTATTATAATAAAGTTTTTGAACATGTTTACACAGATATTTAAACTATAAAATATTACATTGCTAAAAAACTATATTTATAAATTAAATTAATTTTGAGTTTTTCTATAAAAAACTAATTTAATATATAACTTATAAATTGTAAATACTCGAAAAAAAATAATGTAAACTCAAAAACTACAAAGATACGAGGTAATCATTTTCCCCAAAAAGTGCAATCTTTATATCCTACATCCATGTGTAGGATACTTCATACTCCATACTCCCTCCAACCTCCACACTCCTTTCAACTCCTCATATATTCTCTAACTTCTCATTTTTTATTTAAAAAAATTAAAATTAAGATTAACTCTCATTTTTAAGAAACAGTTATCACTATTATATTATCATTAAGTGTTGTCAATAGTGTTATATTCACGATATGATATAATCATATTCACTTCTAAGTTTAGTGAATATGACAATGTTGTTTAATGAATATGTGATATATAGTGTCATATTCACAATATGAAACTACTATATTCAATTTTCGTATAGTGAATAGGACAGTGTAGCCTCATGAATATGTATTATGTAGTGTGATATTCACCGCATATCTCTATTATATTCACTTTTCGTTTACTGAATACGACGCTATAATTTTATTAATACATATCATCTAGTGTAATATTTAGTTTGATCATGAACGTTTTCTCCGTTTAATTTATATCGAAACTACATAATGCAAAATATTTCATAGAAATAAAAAAATTATATTATGTGATATGATATGAATATCTCATTATTATAAATATGTCATTCCGTGAAATGAATATGTGAATAAAACTAAGATAAATACCGAAATATATCAAGTATGGTCTCTAATCGTAGAGAATTAAATATTATAAATAATGATATATTTTTTATAATTTATTATTTTATAAATTTAAAACTTTATCTATTTTTTAAAAAAAATTAGTTAGGAGGGAGTAGCATGCACCATAATCCCAAAAAGTGGTACGCACTATGGAGTCACTCACGAATCATCATATTCACCAACCTTGCTAAGTGGGCGAATGGACTTGCCACTCAACAACTATTGAAGTATTATTTCATCAAATAAAGATTTGGATTATTATTCCACCGTTTCCTTATTTAAATTAAAAACAGAATAAATACAGTTTTCCATTTCCATTTTAGATCCATTTGATAAGAATATACGATACAGAGAATAATAGGGTTAACTCACGATTTGCATAGAATATCAATGGCGCTACGATTGTTTGCTTCAAGAGCCGCCTCAAGACTTGGGATCTATGTTTTACCCAGAACTTTTGCTACTGGTATTATTAATCATTATTATTATTATATAATAAACATCTTTACTTTTTTACTCTATTCTTTCCTTTTCATTTCTTTTACTGTCATAACATGATACTCATTTTAATTTTTACTGGGTGTTATTTCTTGTTTATTTTTTACTAGATCTCATGTGGGTAACATTTTGCATGTCTTGTATGACTTGTATCCATCCATTTTCCTTATTGTTGCATATTTATATGATCCTTAAATATGGGTGAGCGTTATTTATCAAATGTCCAAAAATTAAATAGGATTGTTTAATTTCTTTTGAATAAAGTTTCCGATTTCGCAAACTAATGAATAGGTATCGGACCGTCTTTCAATAACGTTGTCACGGCGTTCGTTTATTACTTCGTACTACTGTCACGGTTTTTCTAACCTTTTCCTATTATTTTAAAGAAAAATATTTAATTTTTCTATTTTGATTTTATTAACATATGCACATGTTAGAAAAACTGTCTAATTATTGATCTGATTTGGATTTTTGAATAGATGTTCCTTCATTTGTGAATTAGCCTTGACGGAGAGACTATACGGATCGTCAAGTATATATATGTCGTTTTCATTAGGTGTATACATCAAAGCATCACTATTCATGTGTTCAGTGTATATTTTGGATTTAACTCGATTTGCTCATTTATTTTCCGACATTTATTTTTTGAACAAATTCTTATACAAGACGGTCTTTTACACAAATTTCATATGCAGTTCTTTTATCAGTTATATAATGTATATGTATATGATTCAACCTAATGATACCGATCCATGTATACTTCACTAATCAGGTGTTTTTTAGACGAAAAAGCGGGAGGACTTCTATGATAATGTTTTTTAGACGAAAAAGTAGATGTCAGTTGGTAAACGGTTGCTACAGTTTCCATGTAACGTTTAATGTATTGTGGTTTGTGCAAAGACGAATGGAGGAGTTTCCTCTCTTCGTATTGGTTTAGGAGCCCCTCACTAGCTCACTAATCGTGATGATCACTCGAGGCCCTTTCCTCTCTTTTCATGTGGCCGTGTCCGACACTCCCCACTTGCACATGGGTTTGATACTTGGTTGACGCAACCATTTTTTTTTGTTAAATAACTGAGTAAGATAGTTGGTCACACACCCACTCTTTACTAGAGATCGAGTCAAATTGAGTGCGTACTTCTACATATCCACTTAGAGGAAAGTCTCTCCGTAATGGATGACCCTCGAAACCATAATCAACTAACATAGGTTTTAGAGAGCAGATAACTGAATTTTAAGTTGATTGGCAATACAATTAGACCTTACCAGGCGACCATTGTTGTCAGTTTGATGACTTTGCTGTTAATCCTATAGAAGTTTACTAACCAATTCAATTGCAGTAATTGGCGATCTAAAATACACTGATTCTCACGAATGGGTCAAAGTCGAGGGTAATTCGGCTACTGTGGGGATAACAGACCATGCTCAAGACCATTTGGGTGACGTAGTCTATGTTGAGCTTCCTGAAGAGGGAGCTACTGTCACTCAGGGCAGTGCATTTGGTGCAGTCGAAAGCGTCAAGGCTACTAGTGATATTAATTCTCCGATTTCTGGGAAAGTGATTGAAGTCAACAAAGAACTTGCGGATTCACCTGCATTGATAAATGGACACCCCTATGAGCAAGGATGGATTATGAAGGTTGAAGTAAGTGATGCCGGAGAACTTAACGCCTTGATGGATTCAGAGAAGTACAGCCAGTTCTGTGACGAAGAAGATGCAAAGCATTGAGATGACTTTGGTTAACTTTGTTTGAGATTTATTGTTTCAAGTTATGTTAGCTTAATATAATTGGAATTTTGTTTCCATTAATAACTTCGATTTTGGTTGAGCATTGTTTGATTTGTGTTCAATATATTTGGAAAATATCTTTCTTGGGCATGTGTCTAGATCTCCTGCTATAAGTCTATAACAGTGTAAGGGGTATCAATTAGTTTGCTTATGACGGATAAATGAGAATTTGTGAAGGGGTATATGCAATCGTGAGTTGCATTAATTGGTGGTTACTAATAAATTAATACTTATTCTACCTATTTCATGGGCAGTGATAAAATCACTACCATTTTTGTTAATGTCACTCAATTATAAGACATTTATATGAATATCTTACTATTCAGTATTCACCATTTCACCCTCTAACAATTTGAATGACATTAACAAAAATAGTAGTGGCGTAATTATTACCCTATTTCATTGTATTTTTAAAAAAGACCTAAACAACATTAAACAAGTTTTGTTTTTTATTCTACCTGACAGTTCTTACAATGGTTGACAATGAAGTTTCATCTTTCTATAAACCAAATAGTTACTCTGTATATGTATATACAGACACACGACAATGTAAGTAACTCGAGGAATAACTAGAACACCACAACAATGTGGGCTGCCACTATTGTTCCGTTATACCATTGATGCAATAACAGAACTCTCGTACAAGCAAAAAATACAGAACCATGACTGATAGATCCTCAACAAAATGTGATATTAGCTCAGGGCTTGTTGTGCACCAAATATTGCGGACATGTTTGTAGATACTTGCAAGTCCAAGGACTCAAGTATCGCCCTAAGAGACAAAGATAATAATGTGACTTCTGGGGGTTGCAGTTAGACCTTCAAAACTGGAATCATTGGTCAAGAATCACACGACGCATCTTGCATACAAGATTAGCTGTGGGCAAGTCAAGCTGGCTTGCAGGCTCTGACCTGATGACATCTTTCAGTTGGTCTCTTGGAGCTGAAAGGCAAGTCTGGAAAGTGGATAGTACTAGAGGAATTGGTACTGATAAAGCCGATAGAACATTCGACAGATAGTCTATATCAGCTGATAACTGTTGTGCTCCACGATCGGTTATGTACTGAATTCCACGCAACTGCTCCATGTATATCGCGGTAGCACCCTCTGCAACCTTTAGATGTAGCCAAATACAAATGTATTAGAAAGCTATGAAATTGGTGAGTATTGTGATATCGAGGTGGATAAAAGCAAAAACCGCGCCGCCTTCTCAATAAAACAGGAATGAAAGCAGGTGTGGCGGTAAGGCATCATACCACCATGGATGGTGGGGGAGGAGGTAGACCCTCTGATCCACAATCTATTAGTAAATGATATCATTACCACCTATCTTATAAAGCTGTAAATTTGGCGACATCAGCTTAGGTCACTGATAAAGTTACAAGGGGTGGACTTGGTAAAAATAATCTGGCACCGTCAAAGCTACCCTAGATAAGCAAAAGGGAACGAGAATGGCTCTATAGAAAAGGTTCTGTGTTCGTCACCTTAAACATCCATTCTGTAGCAAAAAACTGGGCCTCATCGGCATTGGCTTCATCACTGGCAATACCTTCTGCAAGGGGCTCCAATTGTTGAGGTAAAGTAAGAAGATATTCTCCAACACTCGTAACATAAGATTGTGGGTACGTGCTGAAGCTGGGGAGAGGGAAAGCACTAGCCTCCTCCACAGAAGACCATATTGGCATACGTGACACATCGCTAAGACGTTGCCGGACTTTTGATATCAGAACATCATAAACAAGTTCATTGACGGTTTCTGCAAATGCGGCAACTCGCTGAGATGCAAGTGGTAGGGCATGAAACCGAGGGTCTTTAGACTGCGTGTGATGAAATAACTTTGTTAAGACATGTTCAAAGACACTTGTCATGAATAGTACACAAATAACTAACCATATTGAAATATACAACTTCCTCAAACAAAAGGGAGTGGTTGGTGTTATAATTTATGTATGAAGCTATTGAAAAGGGGTGGTTGGTTAGTTGTTACCATTTTAGACAGAATATTCAGCTTATGATACTTCTTATTTGCTGTCTATATGCTACACCGAGCTGAGGTGGCTCATCTACCCATCAGCCTTTTTCTTATTTTCTCACACAAAATTATCAGGAGAGTAAGTATATGTAGCATTTTTGTAAAAAAAACAATTCCCCTGGCTTGGAAGATAGAGTAGGTTGTAGGTGTAGCAAATAATACGAGAGACAAGAAAATTGAGCTGAATATTTGCAGGAGTGACCGGAGGTCAAGAGGCCTTCGCTGATTATATTCATCTTAGATGCTCTTATTCGTTGGGTTATGCAACTTTTTTTGAATATGAAAGGAGAACTTTCAAATCCAAAGAATGTGAGGAAATGCCCCTTCACAAGAGTTAGATATATTTATCAGAGTTAATTCTCTCTACATATTACGAAGCCTATATTAAAAGTATGTCAAGAGCTTCAGATAATGAAAGAAACAGACTGTGCTTACCTGTTCAAGAAGGTTAAAGAGCTTCCGAGCTTTATCAGGAGTGTCAACTAAACGCACGGTAGCCATATCTAAAGCAGCTCTTCCAGTTATCGTTGAGCCCCCATTTCCATCATAAGCAGGTGAATGCCGCAGGCTTTGGTCCAGGCTAGAGCCAAACACTGATAGAGAGAGACTCGTACTTAATCTAGCAACAGTAGCCCTCAAAGAAGCTTCGAAGACTGACGATCTACTTGTCAAACAATCAGCAACTGTGAGAATCTGGAGTGCACCTTGAACAATGGACCATTCTTCCTCATTTGAGATTAAGTCTGTTTTTCGAGCGTGTGTC
The DNA here is from genome assembly GCA_022085475.1 of Heliosperma pusillum. Taxonomy (NCBI): domain Eukaryota; kingdom Viridiplantae; phylum Streptophyta; class Magnoliopsida; order Caryophyllales; family Caryophyllaceae; genus Heliosperma; species Heliosperma pusillum. The sequence continues at coordinate 34,182 of JAIUZE010013991.1, forward strand.
CCATCTTTCTTATCCAATCCTAAATCCTTCTTTGTAATATCGGATGTATTATCTACCCCACAAACAGCTCTTAAAGATCTCAACGTTTCATTCAAGGCACCAATGTACTGCAACATTATGTCATCCAGGGCAAGAATAAGCTCATCGGCCTCGGAACCACCAGTAAAATTGATGCACCTCTCAACTGCGGCTTCTAAAAGTAAAATGACTTGAGGAATGGATTCCTCCATCCTTCTAACTGTTTCACTCAACTCGATTCCCTGTGCACCCACTCCACGAGTAACAGCTCCTCTTAGATCTAATTTGCTGATCTCAGAAGAGAGAATAATACGCTCCATGTGCCCATATCTAGAAAGACATTGACGTATACATCAGAAAAAAGAAATGGAAGTTGTTGACTTTCAGTGACAAAGAAATATGTCAACCTGTGACAAGAATATACCAGTGATCTTATACGAAGTATGTATTACTCGATCGGAAATAAAAAAAACAGTTTACCTCTGCCATGTCTAAACTCTAGAAGAATCAACAAAAGGGCTACACTTAAGTATTTAACAATCACTTCTTGAAAACTAGAAGACAACTTACCTTTGTTTGAATGTCTCAAAAGGAGAGTAAACTGCCTTCAGTGTGTCGAGCAATATATTGATCTCAGATTCTGAAAACATATGTTGGATGTTTCTAGCGAAAGTACTGGTCATGTTATGTAGTTCAATAATTGCATCAAGATGCTTGGACTCGATCTTTATACCCTTGGGCATATCACCAGAAGACATTAAATCCAATATACCTGCAGATAATGAATCAAAATGCAATGGTTATCAACAAACATACAGGAAAAGATATTTCATTAGCTGCAAAGGAGAGTGAAATTGAAGATCAATCCATTAAACTTCTTATCAAATCGCAACCCCTGTACCATCTACATTGGAAACAAATCAGTACTCACGAAAGTTGGTCGTCCTTGAACTCCATGGATTACAAAAAACACAGTAGTCCGCAGTTCAAAGATGTGCTTCTCAGACATACTTGCCAAGAGGACAATCACATCAACCCACGGGCAACTGCTTCACATAAAGTTAAGACAAAGAAACAAGGAACTACGGTGTAAAGCTAGCTACATAAACAAATTGATGAAACAATAGCATACAAAAAAACATATGACCGACATCTCTGAAGAACCAAAGTTGATGTTAATAACAAGGAATATTTTGCTTCTTTAAACTAAAAGAATTTTATTTTAAGAGTAGACATCTTTCAGAAACCCTTTCCACATTCTAAAATTATCCATATTGACAGAGAAAGATAGTTTTAGCAATCTACACAATCATTCAGCAAATTACCACTAAAAAACTTCAATGTTAAGAAAATGCAACAGCGCAACATAATCAGCACTTCATCTTAACCCAGCAAGCTAAATAAGTGACGAAACTGCACATATTTGAAGTGTCTTCATTGTAAAACCTCGCGAGGAGATAATGGGAACACAACTTGTACATCAAGTCTTCCTCTTGTCTCTGCACTTGTGTACATGTGTTATACAGTAAAGTAATTTAAGTATACAGAAACAACAAACGGAAAAGTGCAAAACCACAGCAGCCAACATTCCACATAGAAAAGAACATCATTTTAAAAAATGAAGTTGCAAACCTCTAGCCAATGCTTTTGTTTCAGGAACTACATCTCCGGTCGCCAGGTTGATACGGGAAGTGAAGCTTGCGTTAACAATTGACATGATCTCGATTAATAATTTTGGAACCAGTGTTTTATAATCATCTGGGAAAGCACTCATGCACCTGTCAAGTTATACATGATAATCTTCTATTAAATTACAGAAGTAATTTACCATTTACTAACATTGAGAAATAAAAGAAAATGACGAGAGAGATTCAAGGGTGACTAACTGCTCTTCAAGATCGGGTAAAAATAAAGGACAGCCAAGAACCAATCAATATAGCATAAACATTGAAATGAGTGGAATGGGGCCAAAAAATGCAGGGACACCTTCTACTGACAGCCTATAGTAAACAGAGAGTCTATCCAAAGCTAATATAGCGTAAAAAGAAGTCCGCTAAAAAAAATTGATACTTTCAGACATGAGAAAATGAAGGGAAAAAGAAATGATAACAAATACTTAATCAAGTGAGCAGTATGCAAATAAAAGGGTTTAGTAACTATAACAATGAAAATACAATTACAATAGATCGAAAAGCACTCTGTCACACAGTGGTAAAAAGATAGCTCAGAAACACCTTGTAGAATTCACTATAGTAAGTCCCTTGAGTCAATGTGAATTGTAATACTACGTATAAAAAATGATGACACGATTAACAAAGTGGTTGACAAGGTCATTTATATAATTTTGTCACATTTATAAAAAATTTGCTGCGACAGATTGTGCAAGATAAGAAGTTTGAAGAGGACAGTGGACAGTGGACAGTGGACATAAAGTATGGTTATACCATTTCCATTCTTGCTCAAGATGAAGTAGCAGTTCATCGTAGAAAGTCGGCAACCAACTAGAGAAGGAAAGGGGTGGAGAGTTTGATTGGAACTCATCTGCATTTGATAGCCTTTCTCCATCGATTTTCTCAGTGGCCAATTTATATGTAAGCTGTCTGGAATCAAATTCATCCCATAGCTGCTTTATGGGTCTGAGGTGAATCTTAGTGTAATACAGTTCAAAAGACTTGGCTCTACCAATACGCACAAGAATTCCTCGCATCTCTTGAGCAACATCAACCTGCATAGACAGAAAAAATAAATATACAAACATTAATGCATAAAATGGCAAGATCAAGCACCATAAAATTGGGTTACCCAAACAAGAATAGATACTTTACCTTACGGTTAGACAATGCATCAGTGAGGCGAGGCTGTACCATAGAATCCAACCTATCCTCTAAAACCTCAAGTTGCTTCCTCACATTCGCAAATTCAGCAACCTGAATAGATTAAAGCGACAGCAAATGTGTAAAAGCCAGGATCACTATACTTAGCAAATTATAAGTAACAGTCGTATGCATCATACCTCCCCTACAGCAGACAAGCAGTGCCTCATGCTGGCTAAGGTTTCTGCAGCACGTGGAAGATCACCACTTGCAAAAACATCCTCGACTGTTGAGCTCAATTGCGTTAAGCCAGCAGCATCCTTCATAACAGAAATGGTTTTCCTGGTTATAACTTATAACTGTATAATTCTGATAGCCCAGCGGGCAAACAGACACGAAGAAATCAATAAATAGTTTAGAACCTGCAATGTCTCATATGCAGCTTCCATTCTACATTTGACAGTATCAATTGTAGCAAGAGCTGCTATTGATTCTGCCGCAGAGCCTTCAGCCTGCAAATGATCCCAACGAAGACTTTATTAGTAAACCAGCTCCAACTTACTTGCTTAGCATCAGCCGACAGGAAAGAAAGGAAAGATAGCCCAGCAAGCAGTGTGCGTTACTTGCACAGCTAATCTATAGAACACACTTCAGCATCAGCCTGAAAATTGTGGATGGTCCGCTGACTCCGATCCGTTTCAGATTGAGTAGAGTTTGGTATGTCGAATTTTGGGGAACTTTCGGTGACTAGAGAAAATCCATTTTGTTCATCGTAATAATTCATTAAGAACACAATATACAGCTTCCCTACAACATTCTAATGGCTTATTCTCAAAAATCTATTCAACCGATCATGAGACCTCAATCAACTAACCAAGCCATCGGGAGCAATTTCTTGTTAATGTACGGAGTACAAAACTACAAACAACATAAACTATGTCTCAGTGAAACAAAATGATTGGGGCTTCAGAATATACCAATGTTTATTCCTTTGTACAACCATAATTTTCCGGTCAATAGCATCTAACGCAGACAATGGGTGGTTGCGTAGATTCCAAGAATAATAGTCCCTCATTCCCTACAATCACTTTGAATGCCTAAATTACGCAACGGAAAAGGGATAACTACATATGTAAATCACATTCACATTCACACAATCTACAAATAAACACGAAGTATAACAGAAATCAAAATATACACTAATCAACTGTTGTACTCAAAACTAACAATCACTAATCCAACTATCTCAGGAACAATTCTAGGAAAAATAACAATCAATCCAGTTGGTCTCATTGAAGACGGGCCAAATGTGGCCAGTTTAACGACAAATGTAACCAGTAGCATTTCTTAACCTATAACTCGTTGTTGTTCGTATGGTTACATTTGTCGTTAATCTGGCCACATTTGGCCCGTCTTCAGCGGTTCGTCTATAATGAGAATTTGTGCAATCAATAATCAATGATATGAGCTACGATTACACTAATCAACTGTCGTCATAACACAATCAGAATCACACTAATTAACTATTCCTCTGAAAACTAAAATCACAAATTAAGAATCTCATCTAAATAATATGATGACAATAATAATAGCGAAGAAATCAGTAATGAAATGACAAAAGTAGAAAGACCTGCTTAAGCTTATCAAGGATAGAGAAAACAGAAGAACGAAGAGAAAGGGCGTCGTCGCGAAGGCGAATAACCTCGCGCGAAGCGCGTGGAACACGTAAAATGGCGGCAGAACTTTGTTCTTCAAGAGAAGAAGAGATCTCTTCGGACATCATTTGGAGCTTCATTTCCAAATCAACCAAATGCTTCTCTAATGGATCTTCAGGGTGACGCGCCTCCACGGCGTTGTTTATCCATTTCTTCGCGTCGAAATTCTCTTCGGAGAATGCTGCTAAATCCACCATCATTTTTCCTGATAATGTTGTTATGTGAGATTAAAATGGAGGAATGTGGAGTAAAGGTGAGTTGCAAATGAATTGAAATAGACGGTATGAAAAATGTAGGTATTGATTAGTGTTGTCGATTCTGATCACTTTCACTCTCTCGCTGCTTCGTTTGCAGGAGATGGGGTGAAATTAGGAGGGGTGATCTTTCCGAGAGGACAGTCAAAGACTTCTTTTATTTACGTTCGGAGTTTGTTTTCGTTATACTCAATTTTTATCCGAGTAGTTATTTTTTCGGGTTACGAAACATCGGTGAGGTTTAAGAAAAATACACGCTATTCTTCACCCTCTTCCCAAACACTTTCCTTTCTCTTTCACTCTCCTCTCTCTCCCTTACCACCCACCACCACCACCGAGCCACATGTCAGGTTGTTTCGGTTTGGGTCAGTTACGGGTATAACAAAACTCGGGTTAAGTTCGAGTTCGGTCGGGATAAT
>JAIUZE010013992.1:0-25372 GCA_022085475.1 Heliosperma pusillum
TCACATGTTAGCTTTCATATGCTAGGTTATATGTTAGTTAATTGTTTCATAACATGAAAAGCATATCATATATGTTAAGGTTTTGTATTTTCTATATACATGGCTTTTATGTTATTCATGTTTCATTAAACTCGACATTTCGTGGCTGGGAGAACTCGGATTTACTCCCCACTGACTGTGGCTTCCGTGTTTATATTTAATGCGGTCGAATAGGTGGTGATGCATATTTGGGTACATTGACGAGCTAGCGAGCGAAGTATTTACCTTGGACCATATTCGGTTCATAGTTTGTATATTATTGTACACACTTTTATTTCCGTATTTATACGGGAGGTATGTCTCCCGTCTTGTATATTTCTTTTGTAGAATAGTATTTCGTTTTGTAATGACTCTTTTTATTTTATGACACCTTCGTTATGTATATTCGTATCTTTTATGTATTTAAATTTTTTTTTTCTTTCCGCAAATTTGAGGGTGTCACAGTTGGTATCAGAGCTATTTTGCTCCCGACGCACGTTTGTGTACCCTTGTATAAATAACTTGACCTCAATAAAAATAAACCGTGAGATAGAAGGGTAAGATGGGTAGATTAGGATTTATGTTGTAGTCTCTTTGTTCTTGCTAAATGATAAGTACTAATCTGTGTTTTAATTTTGCAAGATGCCTCCGAGGATTGACAACACTATTTTAGCAGCTCTTACCGTTATTATCCAAAACCAGCAAAACCATCAAGCAAATCAGATTCCTAATGCCTATTCCCTGATTCGTGAGAGCACACGGGAGTTATACTTGGGTTTGCTTCACAGCTATCGAGGAGGCCAGCCAAAACCTACGATGGCGAAGTTGATCCCGTTAAACTTTCGGTGTGGTTACGAAGATGGAGAAGAGTTTTTCTCTTTATGATGTCCTTGAAGAGGACAAGGTCCGTCTAGCTTCTCACTTCTTAGAGAAGGAAGCGGATCAGTGGTGGACTCTTTCTGGTTCCTACCGCTAAGTTGGAGCCTAATTTTGGGTGGGCTCGTTTCCGTGAGCTCTTGGAAGCGAGGTTTTACCCCGATGAGTTGAGACAACAAAAGCTGAAAGAGTTTATGGATTTCAAGCAAGAAAAACTATCGGTTCAGGAGTTTACTACCCGGTTCAATGAGTTGGCTCATTATGCCACTCGACTTATTAGGGTAGAGGAAGACAAAGCCTTCTTTTATTTGGGAAAGCTTTCTCCCCAGATAAAGGGGAAGATCAGTAGAGGTTCCACTTCTTTTGTCTCGATCTATAATGATGCCATTTGGGCGGAGAGTTCTATTCGGGAGATTGCCGAAGAGGCTCGTACTTCTTATGTGGCGCCTAATTCTTTTGGCAAGAGGCCTTTATATCCGTCTTCCCGACCTTCTTTTTCTCCCTCTTTTCCAAACAAGAGGAGAAACTTTCAGAGTGGACCGGCTAATCAGAGAAACCGTCCATTTATTCCGAGCCACAACAACGACCTTAAAGGTCGTGTCTGCTTTACATGCAAGATGCCTGTTCACCCTGGTGTTGGTTGCTTCAACAAGCCGTTTGTATGCTTTATTTGTCAGAAACCAGGGCATAAGGCCAATGTATGTCCGGAGAGGAAGGGTACGGTTTCTACACCGGTTGTTGCTGGGAGACCTAAGGGTCGTATTTTTATTATGAGCCGAGCTGAGGCTGATGCTCAGCCAGACATCGTGACGGGTATGTTCACACAGCTCATAGTAATGACTCTCAAGCGTCTTCTAAGGAAGGGACGTCCTTTTGTGTTGTGTCATGTCCACGATGCTAGCGTAGAAGATCTTGTGCTGAGTGATATTCCAATTGTCAAAGAATTCGCTGATGTCTTTCCAAAGAAGATTTCGAGGTTACCTCCCAAGAGGGATGTTGACTTCGAGATTGAGTTGAAGTCGGGAACGGGGCCTATATCCAAGGTGTCGTACCGCATTGGACCAAAACAGTTGGAGGAGTCTAAGAAACAATTAGTGGAATTGTTAGAGAAGGGTTACTTTAAGCTGAATGTGTCTCCTTTGTTGCAGTAAGTATTCTCAACAATAGTGTGGGATCACTTAATTAAATCTTAATAACAAGAATACAAAGGGATGATTAACATTATAGTCAACTGGTCCACATTAATCGGTAACGATTGGCTTACTAGAGTTTGACGTTACTGTCGAATGACGGTGGTGATCAATTGATCCCTTGAGGTCACACCTAAAGGACACTTCCCTAATCATGAAAGTTAATTAATTGTATAGCGATACAGATTAATTAATCCCTTATTTTGAACGAGTTTAAATCATAGAGTGAGAATTATATCTTATTGTAATATGATTAAATATGATTCAATTTAGTAATGTAATCGTTATATTACTAAGAATGCTTAATGTTTATGAAAAATTTGAGATATGCATGATTGATTGATTATGATTACAATTCGTTGTAGATTATATTAACTAAATATGAGATGAACCATTTTAAATACATGTAATTATAAACTATTACTTAAAATGTTAAGTATAATTTATTTGCTATAAGATTGTATTTTAAATAGTTAAATATACATTTATAAGAAAAATTACATGTAACATGTCACATGTCACATGTCACACATGTGACAAATGACAAAATCACAAAGATAAAATGAACACCCATGTAATATGGTGCACCGATTTAATGGGTATTTAGGGTAGGTTTGATGCATCATTTGTTGTTCTAATTAAGATTAAAGACAACATCCTTGCATACCTATTCCTAAAAGCTAGTCTACCTTTCTTGTTAAGACAAAAAGCAATGGCATGCTCACCCTCCCCCATGCTAATGTTGGGCCGGTTTTGTGAGCTTAAGGCGGAGATGTTTTCTCCTCTTATTAACTCACTTGTAATCTTAATCTTATGTGATAACTTTCTTACATATATTTACAATATTCTCACAAGAAAACTTAAGAAGTTTTACGTAAAACTCAAGTTCATATTATTACTAATAATATTACTAAGTGTAGTAATAGTGATATTAGTTATATTATTAAGGGCTACTTTTTTATTACACTAGTATTGTAATATTATGGTGATTTGGGATTGTCTTGGGTGCAACTTATAGGAGTGTTCCTACACTTGGAGCTAGGAAATTCATCTCTCCATCTTTAAGCTGAAGAACATGAGTAAGAAGGAGTCTTACTCTTGTGCCCTTACTCGTCCAAAACTCGATGTAAGGAACATATTTTCTACTCAAACTTTGCTTTAATTATTTGCATGCACTAGACCTAGGAAAAATAAATAAAGAGTTAATTAGTATATCATAAGAAATGTCTTATGAGTAGGTATATGAACCTAACATACTTGGCGCGCACCGGTGTTATTTGTAAATAAGAAAGATAGTAGTATGCGGCTATGCATTGACTATCGAGAGCTTAATCGAGTGATGGTAAAGAATAGATACCCTTTGCCGAGAATTGATGATTTTTTTGACCAGTTGAATGGGGCGAGAGTCTTCTCTAAGATCAACCTTCGATCGGGTTATCATCAACTGAGTATTACAGACGAGGAAATTCCGAACAACATTCTGGACCCGCTATGGCCATTATGAATTCATTGTCATGCCTTTCGGCATTACAAATGCCCTTGTCGTTTTCATGGATTTGATGAACCGTGTCTTTAGTCCGTACCTTGATAAGTTTTTGGTGGTGTTTATTGATGATATCCTCTTTTATTCAAAAACCCGGGAGGAGTATCTTAGGACAATGTTGCAGACTCTAAGTGTAATACTCTATATTTCTATGTGTTGGCTCGGCGGAGTAGAGCTTTCTCAACCGAGTACATAGTGTACTCGGCCGAGTATAGGCTACTCGACCAAGTGAGATTGGCTGGTGTCTTTTGGGTGGTTCTGATCTCGCGTACTCGGCCGAGTGACATCGGCACTCGACCGAGTACGACGGTTTTCGGGGTTTGATCAGATGAGTGATTAAAGGGTTATTATGAGAAATTAGTTTCATAATTAGTTTTACGCTTTCATAATTACAAACTCTAGTCTCTCAAACTCTTTCTAATTTCTCAAGAACAACCTTTAATCATCTAGTTTCATAATTAGTTTTACGCTTTCATAATTACAAACTCTAGTCTCTCAAACTCTTTCTAATTTCTCAAGAACAACCTTTAATCATCTCGTGCCGAATTCGATCTTTCACTATCTTGGTTGATTGCTTTGGTAAGTATTCTTGTCTGTGATTCGTTTTTGTTGTAATTGTTATAACCCTAATTGATTTAGGGGAAAGGGGAACAAGGGTTTGTATTGATTATGCTAATTGCATGTTTAGGAGAAGAAATTCATAAAAGAAGGTTGTTGATAGAATGATTGTGATTTGCTGCGGATTTGCGAAAAGGTAGGGCTTACCTACTCAGTATTTGCGTTATTGATTGATGCAATGATACTGTTCTTGTGATATTGATGATGTTGTGATTATTGATATTGATGATGGTCACTGTGGTGACGATGATGGAGTTTAGGGTGTTGTGATGGTTACTATGGTTGGTGATTCCGTTGGAAAACGGATCACACCCCGAGTTCGCCCGCGTGGTTATCCTGCCACGTGGGAGATGTGCACATTAATGTTCTGGGTTCTGTCGCTTCGGTGAGATGGACTTTCGACGCCTGTGGATGCGGTCTAGGGTCAAATGGTGGTTTTTGTAGAGCATGGATGGTAACCTGAGTCTACTGAAGTGTCGGCTGCGGTGGCCCTCTGGTTTCTCCTTCCCTTATGCTTATCTTGTACGTTGGTACCTTCTCTGCTGCTACTGGTTTACAAATGAGTAAATTGAAGTCCAATGCATATTTTAATGGGGTGAGTAGGCAGACCAGGGAGGAAATTTTATTGGTCTCTGGAATGGTAGAAGGAGAGTTGCCTTTTAAATACCTTGGAGTACCAATCACTGCAGGCAGAATGTCTAGTTTACAGTGTGAGGTCCTTATTACTAAAGTCACAGAAAGAATCAGAGGATTTGGTGCACGCAAGCTGTCTTATTCAGGAAGAATGGTCCTTGTAAAGTCAGTTTTATTTGCTCTGTTCAGCTATTGGGCTAACATTTTCTTCATTCCTAAATGTGTGATTCGAAGAATTGATTCCTTGTGTAGAAATTATATTTGGGATGGAAGAGAGAATTATGTAAGGGTTCTCTTGGTTGGCTGGGATAAACTTTGTTCTCCTACAAATGAAGGAGGACTTGATATCAAAAATAGTTTGATTTGGAATATTGCAGCAGTAGGAAAATTGACGTGGTGGATTTACACTAAGTCAGGTAGTCTATGGGTTCGATGGGTTTACCATATGTGTATAAAAGATGCTAACTGGAGTACTTATCAACCTAATACTGATACTGCTTGGGGATGGAAGAATGTTGTTAAGGTAAACGAGATGCTTAAAGAAGGATATAGTGAAGGAGTGTGGACTAATAATCCTAAGGAATATTCAGTCTATGAAGGTTATGAGTGGTTGCGAACTAGGTTTCAACCTGTTACTTGGCATAAGCAGGTTTGTAACTCTTTTAATGTTCCCAAACACTGCTACATACTGTGGCTTATTCGTAAACATGCATTGCAAACAAAGGAGAAACTGTTTGATCTGCAGCTTTGTACAGATGCATACTGCTGGTTGTGCAACACTAAAACTGAATCTCACACACATTTGTTTCAGTCATGTGAGTACAGCAGAAGGCTGATGCAAGAAGTGGCTCTGAAGTGTGGAATTGCATTACCTGATATTGATGCCTTTGAATGGACTAAGAGTAGGCCACTGGTGTAAGTTAAGGAAAAAGGTAATGACTGTTGTATTTGCTGCAGTTTGGTACAATGTATGGATGCAACGGAATAAGGCTCGGGTTAATGGATATATATAGAAGCCCAGTATTGTAGTGTCTCAAGTCATGCAACAAGTGTGCTCAAGAATATATATGAAACTGGAGGCTCAGTTACAAAGAGTGGATAACGACTGGTTTTGTAGTTTAATGAATTAATTTGTAGTCTTTACTTGATGAGTTTTGTAGTTTGTAATAGTATGTTTGAGCTTAATGAATTCTTACCTTTCACCAAAAAAAAAAAAAACTGTGATGATCCATTGGGGAATGGGGAGCAAGTGATCAACAAGTAATTTATTGAGCTGCGCAGGGATGTCGACGGGATCACCACTATCGAGTCATAGCTTCCGCACAATCTACTAGAGTCGTGCATTAGACATTACTTCACTTTATCTTATGATTGCCATTTTGTATTATTGGTCTAGATGGTATGCCGTCTAGTTTGAGACGATGTATTGATATTTAAACATTGATTAAATAGAGATTTTTTCCTTTATCGCTTGAATTGATATGTACAACCTCGGGCAACCGAGATGGTAGCACTTGTGCTAAGGGGTCTTGTAAGGCACCTTGGTGTATGAGGGTGTCACACTAAGACAAAATCAGTTATATGGGAAATTGTCTAAGTGCGTGTTTTGGCTCGAGAAGGTTGCTTTCCTTGGCTATGTGGTGTCTAAGGAGGGAGTGTCAGTTGATCCGAGCAAGATTTAAGTCGTTTCTATATGGGTGGCGTCGAAGAATGTAGCCGAGATCCAAAGTTTCCTTGGGTTAACGGGGTACTATAGGAGATTTGTGAATGACTTCTCCAATATTGCTAGGTCGATGACGTCATTGATGAGGAAAAAGAATCGTTTCAAGTGGGATGCGGAGTGCGAGTCGACATTCCTTACCCTCCAGGAGTGTTTGACTACGGCCATGGTGGTTGCATTACCGGTACTTTGAGGTTTATACCGATGCTTCTAAGCATGGTCTTGGTTGTGTGCTTAAAAAAAGAGGGAAGGTGATCGCTTATGCTCCTCGTCAACTCAAGACCTACGAAGAAAATTATCCTACCCATGATTTGGAACTTGGTGCAATAGTATTTGCGTTGAAGATCTGGTGTCATTATCTGTATGGAGCAACATTTCAAGTGTTTTCGGGTCATAAGAGTCTTAAGTATATTTTCACTCAAAAGGAGCTCAACATGGGTAAAAGGAGGTGGATCAAACTTATTGATGATTACGATATGGTTTGTAACACCCGCAAATGTACCCTATTTTAAAAGTAAAAATATTTTACGGATACTTTTCAGCGAAATTTAGTTTTAGTTTAGAATTAAATTTCCCGTGTCTAATTTAGAATTTCCGAGTTCGTATTTGGATATTACGCGAGATTTCAAGTGAATCACGTCTTAAGACGTCTTTGATTTTTCTTGCCTTTTCCACTCACTCTCTTCATATACCCTCCCTCATAACCTAATTCATTCTCACAACTCAACTCTTTCTTCCTTACTTAGAAAACCCAAAGAAACCTAGCTTCCATTTTGATCCGTCTTATAATCGTCATAACTCTCTCATTTCTCGCTCAAATTCACGTAAGTTCGTCTTATTCTTCCCCTCTTATCTTCCTCTATCCGTATTGATAATAAAATTACCGACTTTCTCGCTTTTCAAACTTTCCGTCTTTCTCAAGGTGAAGTATATTCATCTTTTATTAATTATTTGTAGGTGGTGACCTCCAAGATCCCGACAAAGACTATTTCTTGATTGAAGAGGACATTGACGCGGAGTAAAGACGCATAAAGGTAACGATGAAGGGTTGCTCGATATCATTTACGTGTTTTACGTGTTTTCTATGATAGGAATCGTATTTAGAATATGATTGGTAAGCTTAGAAATTGTGTTGATGATGATACTTGTTGTTTGTTGAGAATCGATATGAGAATTGATGATTTATGATGATAGTTGATAATGGTTAATTGTTGATCCTTAAGTGAAATGGTGATTTTTCGTGCATTGTTGACCCCAGCCGGCCGACCGGCAGCCGGTCAGCCTACCGGCTGGGGCAGTGGCTGTATAATTTGTATGTTACGTAATTTTTATGCATGAAGTTGATCTCAGCCGGCCGACCGGCAGCCGGTCAGCCGACCGGCTGAGACACCCCTACCTTTCCCTTGGTTTTTCTCATGTACCTTTGGTCCCAGCCGGGTAGCCGGCAGCCGGTCCTCTTGACCGGCTGGGACACACTGATATTTCATGTTGGTTTTCATATGATACTTGGCGTCAGCCGGGTGGCCGGCAGCCAGTCCACCTGACCGGCTGGCACCTGCTGGACTTTCCTTGTATTTCTTGTTTACGATTTCATTTTTAATATTTCCGATCGTTCATTTATCGTATAAATTTATGGAATGACTTTATTTATTAATGTTTCGAATATTTGATATTTCATTCGCTTGTATCGCATGTTTTTGTGACGGTTTTTGGTATGTCCCACTTTGAGTCGGTTTTTACAAATGTTACGGTTTGAGCACTATTTTGTTATGTGCTTAGTACTCTCATTCCCTTGGCTACCTCCACGTTCGTAAGGCTGGAATGTCGGAACGGGGATGTATCCTACTGCTTCATTGCATGTGTTAGTGGGCATACGACGACGTTGTTGGGAGGCGAACGCTTTGCGTTGATCGACCCGGCCGTCAAATGTTGTTTACTTGCGAGGTGGTATTATTTGCATGTAGCGTACCGCTTGTTATGAGGTTTGTGCTCTTTTCCGCCTCTTTCGTGAATTATATAGACCGAATTTGGGGTACTCGGCGTCTTTGATTGACCGAGTCTTGGATGCGAAATGTTTATCGCATGTCGAACCGGAAAATGTGATTTCGGGATTCTGGCCAGATTTAGACTAGGACCGGGTATTTATATCGTCGTTCTACCAGGAGGAAATTAGTCCACATATACGAAATAAATTGAATCGTGTATGCGTTCAGGGAAACGCTTATCTCGTGGATGCCTTTTAATCATACTTGCCATGTACACGGTGCTAGTGCGTTTCATTTACCGTGAGAAATGTCGTCATTGTGTCGGTGTGTTTGGATGGATGATTACATGAATGATTATATGATTGATCATTGGATGACTTGGCATGGTTTGTTTGTCGAGTCTCAATCTTATCAAACTTATACCGCTAACGGTGAGATGCAAGCCCTAGTGAGCGTATTTGGTTGCCTAAGAGTGTCTTTCCCGAGTCTTTGTATAACATGATGGATTCGGACTTGTACCTCTTATGCTCTTATCTTATATATTGAATTGCTTATCTATTCTTATCGTATTTCACATGTATATCTATATATGCATGCTTCTACTTTTGTATTTTCTTTTATGTACGTTTGATGTGATATGGCTGGGAGAACCCGGAGTTACTCCCCACTGACTGTGGCGTTCATGTTTTTCATGGATGAACAGGTTGCTTGATTTGGATGGCTTTTTGCTTATGATATTTTGGGTTCGGGTGTGAGCTAGCGGGCGTTGTCCCTGGAAGATTCACCTCTAGACGTTATTTTAGCTAGTTGCTAATCATTTTGACATTGTTAACTTTTTTAGAGACTACGTCTCTTGTTGTAGTATATTTCGTACTTTGGTTTGTAATATTTGACATTCTCGTATACTTCTTCTTGCATGTATAAAGGTTTTTAAAATACCGTATTTTCGGCTGTTAAATTCACATGCTTGTTATGTTTTTATTTCCGCATTCGCGAGGGTTGTCACAGTGATCGTGTATCATGAAGGAAAGGCGAATGTAGTAGCGGATGCCTTAAAGTCGGAAATCGGTGCATTCCTTATGCACGACTCTATCCTTGATGAGAATGAGAGAGGAGGTGAAGATATTGAGACCATTTCTAGATTAGATTGGTTGATGATGCATTAAGACAAATTAATCTTATTGTTAATATAATGTGTACCTCTTAAATTTTAATCTTATAGCTATGAAAGCTCTACTAATCGTTCAAGGTTGCACAGGAAGATCAAAAGATGAAGATCGTCATTGTTAGAGTCATGATGTTGTATAAGGAAATCATTGAACTTAATATATGCTAAGTGCTTCAAAACTAACAATGGATCCCATTGTGAGTTCTGGCTCTGAAATATTTCGAAAATATTTAACTCTTGAAAATTGCTTTCTAAACTTTTGGTCAACATTTTACATTGCTAAAAATCTGGTTTGATCTTTATAAAATGAAAGAAAGATTTTGGTGTCTTGCACAAGAGGTAGCTTGCACAATAAGACACTTAATAAAAATGGGTTGTTTACTTTTTCTATATTTAGCACCATTTATGGTTTCCATGAACACTACCAAATTAGTTTTTTCTTGATGAAAAACTTAACCCATATTTGTGTATGTGTGGGCAACAAGATTATGCATATTAGTAAACTAGATTACTTGTGCAAGTAACACGTTTCCTTGCCCAAATGGGTAACAGTTACATTAGTGTAATAATCCACCCATGTTTTGTTGATCAAGCTTCATTTGTTTAATTATTTTTAACATTTGTACTTAATTGTACAGTGTTATTTTTAGTGTGAAGTATACACTACCTTACATTATATATACCATACTAATTTCATTTGAATAAGTGTGCAACAACAAACATTTAAAACAAAAAAGACTTTGAGTTTTATTGAGTAAATTATCTTTGCAAAAACCGTTTTAACATTTCATACTTAATTCGTTTTGCAAAATATTTTTTTAAGTCTTGTACAAAGAGCTAGTTCGTTGCATCAAAGCATGTATTGTGTTCGATGATCTCGTGTTAATACTTAAACGTTATCTCCACCGTTCAATTGTGTGAACACATTGAGATTCGTAACAAAACGAGTAGAACAAGTCTTGAGATAGAGTTATCTTGAGGAACTAGCAACTTCAAAAAGTTGTGGAAGTCTCTTAAAAGAGTAGCTTTGAGCAATTAGAAACTGGAGTAGGTTGGGGAAGTCTCTTAGTGGAGTAGCTTTGAGTACAAGTTTTATTGCGGAGTAGCTTTAATCAAATAGCAACCGGAGTAGGTTGGGGAGTTGTTTTATTGTTCGGGGTCTTATGTTGTATAAGTTCATTTCTAAGATGTTCAATAAAATAACGTTGGACCTAGGTCGCGGAGTAGTGACCGAAGCAATTTAAAAAAAACATAATTGTGTTTTGTTTATTTGAGTTTTTATTACCGATGCACCCTGAATACACTGTTGATTTCACTGTGACTTATGCTTGCTGAATCGTTGTTGTATATGTACTTATAACTTTATAGTTCTAAGTTTCAGGTTCTCCTTTCATCTAAGTATTGTCTAAGTGACCAAAGAGTTTTAAAGAAGCTTTTAATTAAGCTTAAAATTTTAAATAGACACCTAATTCACCCCCTCCCCCTCTTAGGTGTTCTCGTCCTTTAATCTTCAGAAGAAGATGGGAATTTTCATGATTAGGGAAGGCGGAGAGATGAACGATTTGTTGATTGAGCCCCTATTTTATGATGAAATTCGAGCCAAGCAAGTTCTTGATCCTAGGATAGTGGGGTGGATAGAGGATGTTGAGAAGGGTGAAGCTTCTAGATTTTGGATCCATGAGGATGGTAGCCTCGGCTTTGAGGGTAGGTGTGCCTAATGATGCTGAGGTGAAGGAGAATATTTTGAGGGAGGCTCATTGTTCGCCGTATTCTATTCACCCGGGTGATGACAAGCTCTATAAGGATTTGAAGAAGACCTTTTGGTGGCCGGGTATGAAAAGGGAAATGCTCTATTGCAAGGTGATGCGTGTATTTTATATAGACTTTCTAGTCCATTTATGCACGCATTTCTATGTCATTTAGGTGATATTATATCACCATATGCCCCTATTTGGCTACTTTGTACGTTCATTACCATTTTGTAGGTACAAGCTGTGTAGTAGCGGAAACCGAGCCAAAACAGTCCACTTTGCATGCATTTAGGAGAATGGAAGGATCGGAACAGGAACTCTTGCATGGGGAAGCGTGAAACCGTTCATAATCAAGCCCAAGTCATGACTCACACTACGTACTATGCCAGAAGACCTCGATCGACTATGCATTTGGTCGATCGAGGTGAGTTGAAACCAGAAGAACTCGATCGAGCTACATCCTTTGCTCGATCGAGTAGGAGCCGTTTACCAGTGGGTCGATCGAGCAGATCAAGTGCTCGATCGACTGATTTCCATGAATAAAAGCCTCGATCGAAGGGTTATTTCCCTCGATCGAGTGGATCCTATCACGGGCTGCAAGTCCATAGCTTAATTAGGGTTAGAGCCGTGTTAGACACTATATATGACTCTTATTTACGTCATTATTATTATTCAGTTATTATTATTCAGAACTTATCATTCATAATCAGCAGACATTAATCTTTCATTAGTTTCTGAACTTTTAATCTTTGGTTTTCATTCGGGTTTATTCGACGTGGATTGTTCTTTACGCCGGATTGCTAAGATTGTAAACTTCTCTTTTCTCTCTTTATTCTTAATCATTTCTTTTAGTCTTAATCATTGTTTACTCTTCCTAATTACTGCTGCGCTATTGTTCATGTTTATTAATTACGATTTATTTATGTCTATCGTCATATGTTCAATCGTCTTTGTTAGCATAGTTAATAGCATGAGTAGCTAATTCTTTTGTATGTTGGGATGAGGGAAACTGTAGTAGAGGCATGTTAGGATAGATTATTTTAGTTAGTCTTGAATATGAGAATCAGTCTAAGCAATTTAATTGAGGTTAGTCGAATGAGTATACGCAGGAGACTAGGCTAGGTAGTTAACCCCGACCTGGATCGAGAGATTGGAAGGGAAGGTCTGCTTAGAATTGATAGGTGACTCATAAGAGGACGAGAGTTAATTAGTAAAATCCCTAGGGTGGTTTGAGACCGAGAGGAGAAAACCATTGCCCTTCTCATTGATAGATTGGCTGACTTATTTGACCCATAGATGCCGATGCTGCAGTAGACCGAATCCTGGCATATTCCCTCTTTATCTGATTTAGTTCATATTTATTTCTTCCTTTATTTCTCTTTCCTTTAATCTTATTTAGTTTAGTTAAAACCATTTCAAAACCCCCAGATTGTTACTTGCAGATTTAGATTTCAGTTAATTAGTTTCCTCCCTGTGGAGATCGACCCTACTTCCGCTATCTTCTTAGTTAGTTGACTTAGGTTTTATTTTTGGTGTATAACGACAAGCATCACAAGGCAAGTGGGGACTTGCCAAAATTCCGACGCACCCAAGGCAATTAAGCACGCAAAACAAACAAGGATGCATCTACAAAAATAAATGGTCACATGCCTCATCCATGTGCCGAGAATCATCTAAAGTGGAAACAAATCAAGCATGAATACTCATATGTAGTTACAAGTTTTGGAAAGAACTAAGTCTAGCTATGACTATAAAGATGAATCACCTCCTCATTGTGTAAAACTAGTACATTTCGCTTACATTCACTAGGATTCTTCGTCAAGGGTGATAAGGCAAGGTGGGAAGTGAGATCCCCATGGTGTTAGAAGACATTGTAGGCTCGGAATTCTGCCTCTCACCTAAGTGAAAGGAAGGGTCGTCCCCTCTCGACCATGCAACAAAGATGGAATCATCATTAAATGTAAGGAGCAATAGGTTTGAGTTCCTATTCAATTTTTTTACATTTCATTAATAAAACCGTCACATATTTCAAATTAACGTTTTCAAATATTACAATGAAAACTTTGATTTTTTTTTTCCATAATTTATAAAAGCACGAATCAAAATAAACTTGAAAATACAAAATTGGAAATAAATTTCATTGATTTCAAATTTAAGCAAATGATAAAAGCTTAAGCAAACATTCATAAATCATTTCAAAATTCAAATAATTTAAATTTCATTTAAATTATAAAATTGTCGATTAGTTCCCGATTTACATCACAGAAACCGATCTTATTAACTGAGCACCGTCAATGAAAGTACACACGTCCTATCATCATTGGGTGTTTGGCGAGAGTCTTATAAATGCATGTATCGACGAATACGGATATCTACACAACCGATAGGTCCTTAACTCATGCCGCTTGAGTCACCTCGCGTTGCCATAGTGTTCAGGTTTTAATCTCCGATTGACCTGAGGGCTATACTTTAACTTTTGTCATGTCCAAGCCTCAGTAAAAGTAGGGGCTCTGTAGACACCTCGGTTTGCACCTCCCGAAAGCCACCCATTGATGATCGGACAAACATGCTTAGTTTATGTCGCGACTTATGACATTTTGTAAGCCGGTTAATAAACAAAAATTTGAACATTTGTGTCAACCCTTTTATTGCCATCTACGTGCCAATACCGTCGTTTTGGCATTAATTAGAGTCAATTCGCAGTCCGATTCTAAAACCGTCTCCATTTTCAAGATCTACTCATTCATGCGGGTGTTACAAGTTACACGCCTCATTAAAACTGTCATTATTGTGGTACAAATAGTACTACCTTGTACTCATTTTAAACGGCCTATAAGGTCAAAGTATTTCTGTTTTACCATTTTTAAGAGCGTCACATGAGTATAGATATGTAAAATGACCAAGTATATGTTTTATATCGCCTTTGAAATAAGTTTTGGCTCAATATATTTCACTCCACACTCGTCGCAAATCACATAAAACGATTCAAATTACAAGATGTACACCTATAATACGACATATTATTACCTATTTCAAAACACCGGTTAACCACACTGTTTCAAAATTCACTTCTCAAAATATCAAAGTTTCAAGTCGCATGCTTCTCACCTAATAGATGATGGTTATACTTCTCGTCCACACATCAAAAGATAAGGGTAGCGACAATTGAACCGCAATGCTAAGCTAACTCCATTTCCAAAATCCCCCATATACTAAAAGATTAAGCATCCTTAAGAAACTTCCTTCCAAAATGCTAAATTTAAATAAGAAAGCTATATTATTGTAAATAAATGCCTATTATATTCAGTTCATACAAATTAATTAATTGCAAACCATTATATATAATTATAAACATTATACATTATTATTATTATTAGTTTTGTGGTAAAAAAAATAAAAACACTTTCGGCTAAAATAACTTGAGAAAAAAATTAAAAAAATGATATCATTTGCTCCGCACTAAAATGCACATCATTTCATAACATAGTCAACTCTCTATCTCTTTATTACTTTTTCGATTTCAATTTTTTCTTCTCAAATCATTATGACAGTGAAAAATGCGAAAAAAATTGAAAAAATATAAATAATATACATAGTCAAATCTATATATGCCGTACAAAAATTGAACATGTATATACTAGTTTTATAATAATCATAATCTCAATACTTTCACTACCATGCCAAAATCGTTCTCATTCTCCAATGAATTACTTAAAAAGATTCCAAAAACAAAGCATCCCCAATAAACATCTCTCTCTCCATCCTACTAAACATGAATTGATGGTGGCACGGGTCGTCGGGGTCCCAATCAAACTATATTTGTAAACTAGACTAGCAAGTGGCACGTCTAGGTCAATCTTTAAGGACGGTGAGATTAACAAATAGAAAAGTCAACTAAGTCTAGTTCCTAAGTGTCACGATTGGATTTAAGAAGTTTGAACTAAGCTAAGGCAAAACTAAAGGTAAACAATACGCAAAAGAAACAATAAATAAGTAATTAAAGAAAATGTAATCAATCAAAGAAGGAAAACTAGGGAGCATGCGATCATATGGGGTAGACTATGAGGTGCATGATATTTATCTAAAGCTAGTAATTGGGTTGAGTTGGACTATGGGACGAGGCTCTCGATCTTAAGCCCATACCTAGGTCGAATGAGCCAAAGCTTGGATCCTTATAACTGCAGTGAATTCTTAAAATGTCGAATGTCCTTCACGACCAGATCCATTTGGACGTTGTTGAAAAAATGTATCATTAGCAATGGTAACTTCCATTAATATGTGATCAGGGTTTTAATACTACACCATGCATGGGGTACCCTGAAGAGATTCATTGATAGGCTTAAATGACTAGTGCTTAAAGGGGTTAAAAGTAATACTCAAATCTACAAAGTGCACTTTCTTTTCTGGTTATCCATGTATAAGAGCTTCATGGTTAAGCGTGTTTGACTGAGAGTAATCTTAGGATGTATGACCTGATGTGAAGGTTTCGGGGATGTGCATGAGTGAGAACAAAATGCGCCGGAAAGGACTCGTGATGATCTGTGCGCCATTTTACAGCCTGACAAGCTACCGTGAGGACCGCTCCCGACTCATGGTTTAGGGGGTGTTACAAGGGTAGATAGGATTATCATTAATGTTATATTTATGATTGATACGTTAACAATATATTCACTTTTTACCCCCAAATCAACCTTATTTTGCATATAGATTAGGCCAATTATCATCATTTTGAGTGCTTCATACTCGCTATTACTCGCTATTTGGCCTCTTTCGTAGAAAAGGAAGCAAAGAAGAAAAATCGACCCTTGTGACGATTGGCATCCAAGGGCGAGAAGAGGAAACTAATGCGGGCTTAATCGTCGTGCCTAAATCAAACAAAATAATAACCCAACTAGCATAACAAAAAGTTGAGGTCGATCCACTAGGACAAATGGTGTTCAAGATGCTAAAGTCTAAGTCTAGTTATGCTAGGATTGTCACAAGCAATTTAAGTTTGGTGACTCTACACTAAATAAAAGCAATAAAAACAATAAGAAAGCAATGATACTAAAGCAAAGGTAAGTAAACGGTTTAACAATCAAAAGAAGAAGGCTAAAACAAGTGGGTTCGAATGGGTAATCAAGGATTCAAGTAGGTTGGGTCTCATGTTGAAAGGTAGTCTCAGGCAAATGGGTTGAGAGTCTCGGTCTAACAAACCCACCATAGACCAACACGAGAAAGCTCTCGCATGCACAAGCTCGATCTACTAACACTATGAAAGTTCTAACACTATCCAACAGTCTAAACATTATGCAAGTTCTATCAATACAATCTGTCGGCACGAGCTACTCCTCAAGAAAAACTCGGTTACTTATGTGTTAATTAAGGAACTGACCTAGGCATCAGTAAGGCTCTCCTCAGAACCCCTCGAGGCTAGGTTTGTTACTTAATTTCAGGTACTCACGTCCGCACTAAATTTACAAGTCGGCTTGACTTATGATATATATAATTAACTTCATTTGTCTCGTGTATATGTGTGCTCACTACCCGTACATTTTCACCTGAAATAAGCATTAATTGTTTACTAAAAATACGGGGTGTTACACTTAAATAATGTTTCATAAGGCAAAGAAGTCGTTCTTAACCCAGCCGACTCTTCAACAATTCAAACTTCCATCCAACCACACACTAACCTCGATGATCTTCCATGGCCATGTCGTCAGAGTATTGAGGATGTGGCATAGGGTATTGGGGAATATCCCCGTGGCTGCATGCACAGTTGTCCATCTTATTAACAAGGTATTTATCATCATGCACAAATGTTTCTCTTATTAATAAGGTATTAATTATAAAAGTTAGAGGAAACAAAGTGAAACCTTTAGCCCACAAGTTGGTGATGGCAGGGAATAAGCATCGACTCGCAACCGTGCTTGTTAATCTAAAACAGAGTAATGGTAAGGGAATAGTGTGACACCCTCAAATTTGCGGAAAGAAAAAAAATAATTTAACTACAAAAAGAAGGTGTCATAAATAAAAAGGGTCATTACAAAACGGAAATAATATTATACAATAAAAGTATCTGAAACGGGAGACATATCTCCCGTATAAATACAGAAATGAAGAGTGTATAATAATATACAATCTAAGAACCGAATATAGGTCCAAGGTAATACTTCGCTCGCTAGCTCGTCAATGTACCCAATGTATGCATTCACCACCTGTTCGACCGCATTAAATATAAACACGGAAGCCACAGTCAGTGGGGAGTACCTCCGAGTCCTCCCAGCCACGAAATGTCAAGTTTAATGAAACATGAATAACATAAAAGCAATGTATATGAATAATACAAAACTTTAACATATATGATATGCTTTTCATGTTATGAAACAGATAACTAACAAATAACCTAGCATGTGAAAGCTATCATGTGAAACCGATAATAAACTATAAATCGAGGTAGGGAAGCTGGTATGCTTAGCTCGGGTTCCTTCTCAGAACTGGCCCTGATACACTCAAACCCTAATCATACAAGATATCATGTGAATCAGTTAACATCCGGTAATCCAAACTCTATCCACCTTAGCCGGCTTGCATCTCACCTTCTAAAACTCATAGAATCATCAAACATGAAAGACCAATACGTCTACAAACAGGCATAAGTTCTTAGACAGTCAATAGTCGACTTCTTTAACTCGAGGCTATACCACAAGGTAGGAAAACATCCTAGTCCTAGACTGATCAGACCTAGCTACAACAGCTATTCCATTCCCCGTCCCATGACATAACCGTACATGAGAAACTCTACTAGGCGACCCCCTAAGCAGAGATGGCTATTACTTAAGCTGGCTCCATTCCCAAAGTGGAACTCTTAGGCAGCCATGCCCCGACTTGGAGATAAGCCCCCCAGGCCGTGACACAAAAGCTATCAAGCAGTGAACTATATACTCGTTAAAGATAGTAAGGCCTATCAATGTCATGGTCCAAGCTACTCATTTAGAATTAGAATGGTCAAGACGCCATATACTCATAATTCTCTATGGGTACTTAGTCAACACGACATATATCATACAATCAAACCGTCACGGGAAAACTTCCTATCATGTGACTAATTGCATATTAATCATATTCAAATATCATATCGCCTCATATCTACTAAGGCTCATTCATTCATTCATTAAATAAAACCTTACCTGAAGACAAATCCCCGACCCGAGTCCCGCGACGGGTCATCAGTCAAAACGGGGGCTGACTAGATCTTAGTTTGACCAAACCCGTTTGGTCAAACCGGCTAGAAACAGAGTCTTTACCACATAAACTTAGACATAAAAATCAACATATTCATTACATGTTATTTTATTAAAACTTCTAACATGTGAATTATTAAACCTTACGAAAAACCCGCTTGACTTAAAGGATATCAATTTAAACTACGATCTCGTATTATAATGTCTAACATGTGAGAAATAATAATTTTATGAAAAACCTTTTTAATTAAATATTTTACTTATTAACATTTCCCACTTGCTAAATATTACAAAACACGATAAAATGACAATAACTCAAAAACCGTCACAAGACCAAGGAAGGGACCCACGGCCTAATTTGGGCCGGACAATACATGGGCCTGGATTGGGCCCACGGGCTGATTTGGCTAATTTGGGCTGTTTTTGATGGACTTTACTAAAACCGTTTCTTAATATTTCCCGCATGCTTAACATATTTAAAACCCGTCAAAACAACCACCAAACAATCAAGTATCGACACAACACCCAAGGACCATCCCCGGACCAAATCCAGACCGGGCTGGACCGGCCTGAACCGGCCGGTTTGGGCTGGTTTTTCCGGCCACCTTATTCGGCCACCACCACCAATCACACCAAATTATTTCTAACATGTTTTAATTAATCCACAACCATTTTAACATCCAATTCAACCATCATTCATACAAAAATCATGGTTATAAATAAATCATACAAATATGTCAAGAACACTAACATATTAAAAATTCCATACAACATATAAATCATACTACTTATGTGACACCCTCAAATTTGTGGAAAGAAAAAAAATAATTTAAATAAATAAA
Organism: Heliosperma pusillum; assembly: GCA_022085475.1. NCBI lineage: Eukaryota > Viridiplantae > Streptophyta > Magnoliopsida > Caryophyllales > Caryophyllaceae > Heliosperma > Heliosperma pusillum. The sequence goes on from JAIUZE010013992.1 coordinate 19,568, forward strand.
AGATGAGAATACGTTTCTAATAGGTTCACTTTAGTGAAAATCGGTACATTTTAAAACCGGAACCTACTATTAAATATATTCATCATAAGAAGGTGTCTTAAATAAAAGATTCATTACAAAACGGAAATAATATTATACAATAAAAAAGTATCTGAAACGGGAGACATATCTCCCGTATAAATACAGAAATAAAAGAGTGTATAATAATATACAATCCTAAGAACCGAATATAGGTCCAAGGTAAATACTTCGCTCGCTAGCTCGTCAATGTACCCAAAGTATGCATCACAAACCTGCAAACCGCATTAAATATAAACACGGAAGCCACAGTCAGTGGGGAGTAACTCCGAGTTCTCCCAGCCACGAAATGTCGAGTTTAATAAAACATGAATAACATAAAAGCAATGTATATGGAAAATACAAAACTTACCATATACGATATGATTTTCATGTTATGAAACAAATAACTAACATATAACCTAGCATATGAAAGCTATCATGTGAATCTGATAATAATCTATAATACGAGGTAGGGAAGCTGGTATGCTAGCGCAGAGGTTACCGTTAACATGGCCATGATACACTCAAACCCTACTCAACACGTAATCATGTGAATCAGTTAACAATCGGTAATCCAAACTCTATCAATCTTAGCCGGCTTGCATCTCACCTTCTAAAACTCATAGACTCATACAAACATGAAAGACCAATACTTCTACAAACAGGCATAAGTTCTTAGCACCGTCAATAGAAGACTTCTGTAACTCGAGTCCATACCACAATAGGAACACATCCGAGTCCCTAACTGATCAGACCTAGCGACAACAGCTATTCCATTCCCCGTTCATGACATAACGTACCACGAGAACTCTACTAGGCGACCCCCCTAAGCAGAGAGGGCTAGTACTTAAGCTGGCTCCCTTCCCAAAGCGGAACTCTTAGGATGCCATGCCCCGACTTGGAGATAAGCCCCCCAGGCCGTGAAACAAAAGCTATCAAGCAGTGAACTATATACTCGTTAAAGATAGTACGGGCCTATCAATGTCATGGTCCAAGATACTCATTTAGAATTAGAATGGTCAAGATGCCATATACTCATAATTCTCTATGGGTACTTAGTCAACACGACATATATCATACAATCAAACAGTCACGGGAAAACTTCCTATCATGTGACTAATTGCATACAAATCATATTCAAATATCATATCGCCTCATATCTACTAAGGCTTATTCATTCATTCATTAAAATAAAACCTTACCTGAAGACAAATCCCCGACCCGAGTCCCGCGACGGGTCCTCAGTCAAAACGGGGCTGACTAGATCTTAGTTTGACCAAACCCGTTTGGTCAAACCGGCTAGAAACAGAGTCTTTATCACATAGACTTGAACATAAATTCAACATATTCATTACATGTTATTTTATCAAAACTTCTAACATGTGAATTATTAAATCTTATTAAAAACCCGCTTGACTTAAATGATATCAAATTAAACTACGATCTCGTCTTATAATTTCTAGCATGTGAGAAATAATAATTTTATGAAAATACTTTTAATTAAATAATTTACTTATTAAAATTTCCCACTTGCTAAATATTACAAAACACGACAAAAATAACGATAACTCACAAACCGTCACAAGTCCCAAAGTGGGACCCACGGGCTGATTTTGGGCCGGACCCAACATGGCCAGGACTGGGCCCCACGGCTGATTTGGGGTAAAATGGGTTGTTTTGATTAAAATTTCTAAAACCGATTTCTAATATTTTTCCCGCATGCTTAACATATTTAAAACCCGTCAAAACAACAATTAAACAATCAAACATCGACACAACCCCAAAGACCAAAACCCGGACCCACCATGGACCAACCCAGACCGGGTCTGAACCGGCCTGGACCGGCTGGTTTGGGTCCGGTTTTGCCAGCCTTTCCTCACGGTTCAACCACCACAAATTACAAATCAATTCTAACATGTTTTTAATTAACAACATCCATTTTTAAACATCCAATTCAACCATCAATGATACAAAAATCATGATTTTGACAAATCATAAAAATATGTCAAGAACACTAAACTTATTATAAATTCATACAACATGATAAAAACAACTACTTATCATGTTACTACTAAAAATCCATAAATAACAACAACATGAACAAAAACTAAAAGTATGAACCAAAAACAAAAGAAACAAAAGCTATGTAACATTAATTCGTCGAGTAACTCGGAATCGTTACCTAGCTAGCAAAATCAAGTAGCACCAAAATAAGAAGTAAAGAAACCCGTCTACTAATCTTCACCCAAAATATACGAGTCCCCAAACTCGTCTTCAAAATCTTCCCCTATAAGAAATGACAAGAAAAACATTATTAGAACTTAAACTTGATTTTCCATAATTAAAGTGTTGAAAACGATTTTGTCGGAATTGAAAATAAACCGTACTTGAAGATGGAGAGCGAAGCGGAGATTCTAGAAATATAAGTTAGGACGGATTTGAATAAGAAATGAAGGTTTTATGATGATTTTGCTCAAGAACGACGAAGAACGGATGAAGAACGCTCAAGAACGATGAAGAACGATTAAAGAAAGTGTTAATTTGATCCTAATTTGATTTATTGTAAAATGAAAAGTTGTTAGTGAGTAAGTGTGAGAGGAGTCGTGTACATATAGAAGAAATATGGAGTCGGGTTTTGAAATTGTTGTTACGGGATTGACTCGGGTTTAATAATTATATTACGGTAATTAATTAGATATTATTCGGCTTTATAATAGTTTAATGAAATATCTAGATATTAATTAGATATTATGTGATTGTAAACAAAAGAAAAGAAAATATCTAGCTTAAGAGAGGAGAAAGAGACGTTAGAAACAAAGAGAAATCGGGTCTGTTTTTAAGCGATTGCGGAATTTAAGTTGACAGACCGATAAAGTTACAAATATCTTAGATATGTTTATTAGTTTAATCATATTAATTAAAAGATCTAATATGAGTGGAAAAAAAGTGACATGGGGCGTGTGACTCATGTCAAAGTCGGGTTTCGGGACTTAAGTTGACCCGGGAATAGTTAAATGACGTTCGGGTTAAAACCGTAAAAGTTATTCTTTAATTCCCAATAAATTCAAAATAATTATATTAAATTTTCATAAATCCAAATAAATCTTAATAAAAATAAATTAAAAATATTATTTTTTTAAATAAAATTTCGGTCTTCAAACTTACAAGGCGAGTCGGGAAAAAGTCAACGAAAGTCAAATTTACCTTAAAAATCAAGAAAATCAAAGATTGACGTAAAGTCAAGAAAAGTTTAATGACGACTTAAAAGTCAAGAAAAGTCAATGACCACTTTAAAAAGTCAAGAAAAGTCAAAGACGACTTAAAAGTCAAGAAAAGTCAAAGATGACTAAAAACGGGATTTTCATGAAATCTCTCAGAAATTCCAAATACGAACGCGGAATTTCAAAATACGACTCGAAACAATAAATTCTATTTTAAAAACTTAACCTTGCTGAAAAGTATACTTAAGAAATTTTACTATAAAAATTGGGTACTTTTCGGGTTGTTTTACAATCACTCCACCACCCCTCCTTTTAAAAAGTTTCGTTGCGAAACTTGAAGAAGGAAAGTAACATATATGTAGGATCTATTTCAAAACTGATTAAAAATATATTTGTAATAAAAATAAGGGTCTTATTATGGAACGGAAGGTTCTCGTCAGCTGTTAAAACACAAATCGACGTCCCAAGTCAAAGACTTTAAAAGATACATTTTTCGCATCAATAAATGAGAAAACTAGTTATCGAACGTCTCCAATAATAAGTCTCAACACTCCTTGACGGTAAAATACTTGAAATCATCAAAAATTTCCTAAAACTTTTAGTTCAAAAATTTTATAGTAAAGGTAATAACTCTACTATTTATGCTTACAATTTCTAACTAAAACTTCTAACAATCTATCTATAGAGGATGATATTCCATAGAAAGAACTGAATATTCGAAAGAATAAATCGAATAGAAAGAAGTAAAGAAAGAAGGATGAACCCCAATACTATCTTCCCTCTATGAAAATTCAAATGTCGATCGCAACTCGACAATACTAACTGCAACAGAATCTAGTCCTCAAGAGAGTGCATATATCCTCAATATTTTCAATCCTCGGATTCTTTCCAAAATATTTCATAAGCATGACACATCGATTAGTAACTCCCAATTATTCAAATTTAATTAAAATCTTCTAAGGTCCATCAAAACTCTTATTGGAAACCACCATCCAAATATTCATAATTAGGGAAACAAAACCGCTAACAACCACAAAGTAAAGGACTTACTATGAAATCCTTTAATCCAATTTATTCCAAAAATTCATTATCCTAAATTATTAACAATGAACTTTCTCATCTTCAAAAGTTAAAACACAAATCCTCAAAAGATATTAGTTACCAAATCTCATTTCACTTAACTTTTGCCAATTATAGGGCAATGCGACCGTAAATCAATTTATTTAGCTCCATCAAACTCTCCATACATCGGTTTTTGCTTATAACAATATTCCTCAAGTTTGGTCATCCAAATCCAAAATTCCACAAGGTAATTATTCCCATTAGGGTCCAACATTTAAAACAACTATTTTTCCAAGTAACCTTTAAAGAACCTCTAAAATCCTTAACCACAACAACCAACCAACATTATGCTTAATTCGATCCTCAAAAAGAAATGATATTGCAACTTAAAGTTTTCATAGTCTAAAACCACTAAGAGACTTTCCTCCTAAGTTTATCCTCAAATCCTTATAATCATCTAAACACGGAACTAGCTTAATAGGATGGCTAGGTACCATATTCGAAACTTCTTATTTACTCCAAAATAGACATATCATAAACATGGTCTTCAAACCAATACTAAACTTCTAAGTGCAAAAGACTAAATTACTAATGAGTTAAAAAATCATAGCCAACTCATTCGATCTTACAACATCGAATATCATGAACTATTTATACACTATTCATGACAAGTATCTAGCATTAAAATCATTAAACATACCTTACCACACCTTCCTCAAGGATACCAACTCTCACCACCATAGGGTGAAATTAGATCTATACCATTTTCCTCAAATCATTAGTTCATTCTAACAAACACTAATATTCCACAAGATTCAAAGTTCTTCCGACTAAGTATAATATACCACAATCCGATGGTGCTGACATCCATAAAAATGTTACAAGAGGGAGGTTAGGATACCAATGGTAAGATGGAGGAACTATCAAGAGAAATTTCCAAGAGGCAATTAGGTTGGAAGAGAAAGAAGCACCTAGATAGAAGGAAGAGAGCTTAATACAATAAGGACGAGAGAATTCAAAGATGAAGAAGGAATTCACTTCCATTAAGCTTATAAATCTTCAAATCTTAGGTAGAGGATACTCCTTCTAGGTAACACATATTCCACCATAAGGCGTAATATTGCTCCTAGCAATTTGGCTAGCCACCCAAGCATAGCCTCCTTGGCAATTGTCTTCTTTATGAGGAGGGACCTGGTTGGCAGTAACAACGATCTCTTCTCCACGAGGTCCAACCGTCTTCATAAGAACCAAAACAAATTAAGTTACTCCTAACAATTAGCATAAACAAATAGACTACAACATAAATCCTAATCTACCCATCCTACCATTCTATCTCACGGTTTATTATTTTATTACGGTCAAGTTATTTATACAAGGGTACACAAACGTGCGTCGGGAGCAAAAATGCTCTGATACCAACTGTGACACCCTCAAATTTGCGGAAAGAAAAAAATAATTTAAA